>JAVTVY010044721.1:0-20004 GCA_036873755.1 Hanleya hanleyi | reverse complement strand
TGTGTAGTCAAGCGTTGGCCGGTGTAAACACAAGGTTGGCCGGCGAGTTGACCAGGTTGGCCGGCACTGTGTTTCAGTGGGCTGTTCGTCACCTGTGTCATATTGTCATTATCATATGTTTACATAACATCTATGCCTAACATTACCACCATTTCAAGGATAAGTGGATAAAGAGTACCAAACTTAAATCGCATAGGCATGTGATCATCGTACAGAAACCTCCCAAAAATTAATCAGATTGACCTATATTCTCCGATTCACTACCGGGTTAAACTGTCAATTCTGTCACCAATTCCTTGTTGCCATCAACTGCTTGTTCTTCAACAAGGGCTTCATTTTAATACCACCAAGGCAGAGGGGTTCTCGGTGCCTTCATGTTTACCTGTAATCTTAAACCATTTTGTGTCGTCTGTCTTGCCAATTAACCAGCACTTCTTAGCAAGAACAGCGAGGTGGTCCATCTCATTCAGTGGGCTATATGAGAGACTTTTGTTAATTCGTTGGCCGAGCAGGAAAATGGGATGGAGGTGTTGGAGCAGACGTCAAATTTCTGTGAATGGTTCACCACGTTCTATTCTGAAACTGTTGCGGACCGAGTTGTACAGTATGTTTTGGCCATTGATGAGTTTATAGCCGGGGGAATTGTTCCCATTTGCTGTCCATTGAATTACAGTGGAGTTGCAGTGGATAACTCCTTTCGTTAACGATAAAGATGTTGGGTAAAGTGTTGAGGATTAAGCAGGCGAGAGCACCGTTATTAGAGTTTCAAGGAGATGTGCAGAAAGTGAAGTTTTATTCAAGGTGCAGACTCTTGAAGTTGTGGAGGAGGTGCACACTGGGGAGAAAGTGCAGACTATTCAATTGCGTGAGAAGGTGCAGATTGTGGAAGTTGTGCATAGGACTGTTTAAGTTGTGCACGAAACTGTCAAATTTTGTGCAGAAGAGTGAGGGAGGGTAGTTATCTGAAACTGTTGAACATGTCCCAGTGGTGTCTGGCTTCGACCCTCCAGACCCTACCAAAGCGATAGAGACTGTGTGTTCTTGGGGAGAGGGAATGGATGTTAGCGACCCGGTTCATGTGTGGACTCTTCAACCTTGTTCAAAGACGATCTCTCCTCCCCGAGAGTATGAGCAATAATATTCTTCAAATGTTGAGATCGTATCGTTGTGAATTCACTGAGAAATCTACGAGAAAATAGACTGATTTTGTACAATGATGGGGTTATGGTAGAAGAGACTTTCATAGAGGTTTTAATGAGGTGCCCAAGTCTGTATGAAAGCATTATTTGGCTAAGTATATGAACATGGTGGCTACATTCATTATTTGGCTAAGTATATGAACATGGTGGCTACATTCAGAGGATGCCACACATTTTCAAGAAAGGAGATTGTTCGAGGATTGATTTGTGATGTAATTTTGTTTTTAGATACATTCATTGTTAGATTGGTAATGTTCTTAGAAAAATTTTAATATTGTTTTTCGTCATTTAGCTGAAATATTGCTGAATGCAACATAAAATCTAATTATCTCCCTTTTCCAGGCCCTGGGTCTCCGGGTGTTTGAATAACAGCATCTTGCAGTGTATTTGTGCAAAAACAGCACCTTTTCCCCCTCTGTCATGTCTGTGAACATTAGTAGCCAGTCCAGAACCAAACCCTTCGTTTTTGGGCAACAACTCCTGTTCACTTGACCAATGTTTTGGGTACAGTTTATTTGGGCTATGGACTGGATTCATATGTTTTTGGAGAGAGTTCTGTTTTCACCTTGAAATAAATGATTTTGCACAAATACACTGACTATGAACACAACGATCCTAAGACCCAGGGCCTGGAAAATAGAGTGAATTAGATTTTTTTGTTGCATTCAGCAATATTTCGGCTAAATACCATTATTAAGTTCAGTCACAACAAATAGAGAATAGGTTGTATCAGGGTACATTTATTTCTGACAACTTCCACATTATAACATGTATAATGAATGTTGTTATGAAGAGTGTATACATCAAATAAAGACATTGAACAATTAACATAGGCGTGTTATTCCGATTTATTTCACAGTATCAAAATGAAGTAGAAGTAGACCATTACATCTTTTTCGATCAGTCGTATATGTTCACTTTGGCTAGACATGGTTATGTTCTGGCCAGGGCTTTTCTTCAAACATCCTCTCTGTGCTTTTGACATGACGGTAAAAACTGAAATATGGCGAGTTATGTAACCAATGATGCTACTTTATCTAATAACTGATAACAGACAAATTTAAACCAATGGAATTGCATCAAATCTATTTCTCCTGCTTAAAATTCTCCCATGCTCAGTGTCTTTATTTTGTACGTGACTGGGTTATTTTAGAAGCTGCAGAGATACATAACATAGGAACCAGGTAGATCACCTTGATGAAATGCAGCTAATGGTTCCAGTAACGATGACTTAGTAATAGAAATAACTGCCTGAAAAGACTAGGAAGAATTTGTCCTGCTTTATCCAGGGTTTGGTTTCAGTCCTGTTTGGGTACAAAATAAAATTTTCAAATCCATAAAATGGTTTAATGTGTCTCTTGTAGATGCACGATTGCAGACAAGTGTTGGCAAGAAAATGAGAGAGAGAGAGAATTAAGGTTTGATGTTGCATTCAGCAAGAAAATGAAATCCTGGTGTCCAAATCTTGATTAAAGGTCCTCAAATCCTGACAAGAATGGGTATAAGATACCGTTAATTGCGAGAAGAGAAATTGAATCACATGATCGAAGTGTCCAATCACAGGCTTGCATCAGCGAATTTAGGGAAATTGTCATTTGACTACATGCTGACGAATGGTAAAAAAAAGAGAGATCCGATTGGTCATTTAAACTGGATTGGCTGAAATTTACAGCAGCATTTTCTGAGAGAACCAGTCACTCGCCATCTGTACCAGGGTTGGCTTGGAGAAATAATGCAATTCACAAACATTTCTTGGCATAAGTGTTGTAAGATGAAATGACGTGAATTTACGGGATTTCCAGCGGTGGCAAGTGGTCCATTTATAACATGTCAAGTCATGTTGAAAAGCGGTATGAAATATATCCCAGTAAATACCTGAATGAAAAAGCTGCAAAAATATTATCACAGGCATGAGAATTGTTCAAGTCCAAAAACACTGAAAACACCCGGAAATTGCTTGAAAAATTTATGGTGACTATGACTATGGGCCTTTACGTTTATCTAGCATCGCTCGCTGATTTGGGTGACACCCGCTGATGAGTAATCATACAGGATTTCCTGGCGACGCCACATTTGACCTCCAGTCACTTAACTTCAGTTGATGGTATTATTCAATTGCACAAATTTCTTGAAAAAGTTTGCTACATTGAATCAAAAAGTTGGTATTCCCTTTAATATGGATCACATCTTGATATGAATTATCATCTCTAAGCTGAACTCCTAATTTTGCTATAGCATGTGCGACTCGCTCACGTAAATATGGTAACCGTTCTGGTGATGTCGGCAATGCATTTTTTTCGTTGCCAGTTTGACTAAGGTGTGACCACGGACCATTGTCAGTGCGAATGCCTGGCTCTCGGTGATACCTCAATCGGCGAATAAACGTAAAGGCCCTATTTGTTTATATACTACATGAATATATGCTAATAAATTAAGTGCGGGTAACCAGTGGTGATTAATATTTACATATGTACAATGTCTATACAGGTATATAGTATAGTCAGAGATTAGATGTTCCCATTGAGGCTCGCCATACATGATGTAAAGTAACCTGCATCATTCTCTAGCTTTCCCTGACAAATAAATACCCAAAATTGAAAATTCCATCTTCATTTTATCAAGCCAGTTTCTACGTTTCCACTTCGAGTGAGTGAGTTAGGGTTTAATGTCGCATTCAGCACTATTGTGGCCATATGGCGATGATATAACTAACTACAACATGATTAGCTGGACATGTGTGACTATCCATGTACAGCCATCATGTAGAGGAAATTAATCTTCATCTTTTGGCAACAGACCTGAAACAAAAATCATACTGCTTACCCACTTGGGGGTGTTTTCACTTCGAACCTGCCTTGATTTATCTGACCACCTTCAGTGTTCGAATCCGAAATGTATATTTCACCTAAGAACGAGAGACGAACCAATCAGAACCTACACACTGATTGTGTGTAGAGTGACATCATCCTCAGGCAGCTACGTCATTCCTCCTAATATGGTGGTTGTCTTGGCCCAATATATAGGTCAGCCAATCAGTAACACTCTTCTATGACACATTCCAAAATTCAAATGGTTTTGAGGTCAGTGACGTCTCATGTCTATTTATAAGTTCTTTGAACATTGATGGGGACAGATATATATCAAGGGAAGTTCGAAGTGGGAACGTAGAAATTGGTTTGATAAAATGAAGATGCTTATTCACAAACCTCACACACTTATTGTGTGATATTCTATGCTTTAATAGTATGCATATAAAAGATTGCCTGGAAAAAAATTGCCTCCATAATGTACAGAGCACAGAAGCAAAAACACATTGGCTCCAATTCCGAAATGTCCTACACTGTTGTGTTTATGCCATTTTTGTTGGGTTGTCCATAAAAACACGACTTGAATGAGGATCAAATCTGGATCCACTTCCCTAGTCCACGATTCAATTTTACATGCAACCTTATGTAAACAGTGTCAACAAACACCTGTGGCGGTGTAGAAGTCTCAGATTTGGAGCCAGAGTGATTTTAAGTGTAGCCAAAGACTGATATACAAACTAGCTTTGACAAGTTTAATACATACATGTATGTAGATAAAGTGTCATGGACTAGAAAAAGTTATTCATAAGATTACTAGCCACAAAAGGTGAATCATGAATGAAAACCTGACCGGTTAAGTCCACTGACATTGAAAAAAATGATTTGGCATGGGACCATGGACAGATCAGCTTGACTAACAATCCCAAGCGAGATTTTGAGGCGAGGTACCCACATGCCAAATTTGGAAAGAATCCGTTAGGTTTTCAAGAGTCATTTATCCGGAAACTCAATTTCAGCTTGGCATCCAGGTGGCACCATCAATAGGCGGATCGGCATGAAAAACAATCCCAAGTGAGATATTGACGCGAGGTACCCATATACCAAATTTGAAAAGAATTCGTTCAGTTTTTCTGAAGTTATTGTGAAGAAACATGTCGGACAGACGGACCTCAATACTAGTCCTCCTCGAGCCCTTCGAGCGTCAGGGGACAAATATACAACTGGTACCATGTATTAGGAGAACTATTTAGGCAACCCGAATTGGCTGATCGATCACTTTCATGTCTTGATTGATAATCCGAGATGGAGTAATGATGATATACTGAAACAGATTCTAGTACAATGATTAGGCACCCAAATTGGCTAATCAATCGATTTCCTGTCTTCATACTTTGTTTGATCATTCTTTCATGTTGGAAGACAAACCAGGGTTGAAACGTTTGTATAAATGCCTCCCTTCCAGAATCTCCGTTGTCGTCAGAGTTTTGTTCTTTGTATAAGTATTGCAACAACTGCGTAAAGGAAGGCCCACTCTTGCTGGGTTTTACTACACAGGCCTTGGATCTACTAGAGTCATGAGAGCCACTAGTGTGGTACCGGTACTAGAACCGTAGAAGAGGCTACTTTTCGGCATTGTACTCTGCACTGTCATGTTGAGTTGCTCTTGAAATTGCCCTTTACTATAGCAGATCACGAGACATCAGTCAGTAACTGACAGTGTATCTATCCGTCAACAAGACTGGTGACTAGTTAATATTCACTGTCACATGAATAGTCCCAACACCAATATCTCTAACAAGAGTACAAATGTACATTGTAGACAATTGGCTGATTATTCCACAATCTTTTCCGCTGACCAATCGGAATGGTGTATTTCATTCAAAATTCCAAACCAGTCAATCAGAGAGCTTGGACATATCCCACAATGCATCAGAGTTCCTGAACTGGTAGATTGGGGTGACTGTTTCAGGCCTCACTCTCCCCCTCCATGGCCGCCATCGCCTGCTCCTCAAGGATTGGAACAATGAGATTCTCCTTGGACATCAGGTTGTACTTGGTCACAAATGTCGTAAATCTCTTGCATAAATTAGTCTCATTCTGAAATTGACAAAAGTGGAGAAATTGGATCGCAAATGTTTCAGTCGATCAGATGAGCACTGAATGTACACTATCTGGTATCAATAGACACGGTTCATACACCTTGAAGTTTCAATGGAATCAATAGTTCCAGTTTTCAAGGCATATTTCTAATGTCACTGAAGCTATTCAGATTTTTTATATTCTACTTAAAGATGAGTATGAATGTCCTGTCAACAAACATATTTTTCATACATTGTCTTTCGAATACATGTAGATTTAGAAGTACTTTTTGGTTGATAAAGCTGTGATGGGATTAATTTGCCATCAGACGGCAATTGACAATATAATTTTGAGCTATATTTTGACAATTGAATTGACAGCAATGGAAAGAAATTCCCATTTTTCAAGGTCTTTTCAAGTCTTTTACATGCAGCAGATATTTTCTAATTTTCAGGCCTTGAATTGTAAATTATCATTTTCAAAGCTTTTCAAGGTAGCGTACAAACACTTAATAGATTTTCTAGAATATGGGGTGGTTCAGTGGTCTAGTGTACCTTCATTTATTGACCTATATTTTGGATAGTAAGATTCTTATATCAGATTGTATACTTCCATCTGTCAGATATACCCTCTGATTGCACTGTGGTTGAATACACCACATGTAACTTTTTTGCACATGGCTCTCAGCCATACAGCATCATCCGCATTTGTAAACAGAGCGGAGTGGGTGAATGAGTAAGTGAATAGAAATTAACATCGCTTTCAACAATATTTGAGTGATATTGCGATGAACCAAATAACATATTAAACTAAGAACCACCCCTTGAGTTCCTGTTGTTTCTAAGAACCAAATCTTTGAAGCAACATGAAATCAGACATCCGCCATCCACCCTTTAGAGCAACGAGGACAGCACACAAGACACAGACAGAACGCTTAAATTGGTGCAATAAAGACAAATGCAATTACAGTGCTAGAAACCAAATTGCTTCTCAACAAAACGCATTGAAGCAACAGGAACCTTTTTGTCAGGATGCTTTAAACAAAGGTGAAGTGTAAAGCTTTTCATTTTTTCCTCAAATCTTGCTCACATACATCTTGCATGTCTTGTGTTATGTGATACAACTGTTATACGATTTTGGGGCGAATATGTTTTGCTAAATTGTACTAATAACAATATTAAAGTCATCCTGTTATAAATCCTTATTGAAACCTTGCATCGCTAGTCTCTTTGTTTGTAGAACGTTATGACGTTATAGTAGTCTCCTCATTCAAGCTTTAGTTAATGTATCATTTTACATGACGTCATGCTACGTCGGATGAATGAGTGAGGAACACTATAACGTCATTACATTCCAAAAACAATGGGAGGCAATCAATGACGTTTTGATATGGTAGTTTGACTTACCGTATACTCTGAAGAAAAAAATAATCCACAGAACTATTACCACACATAAACAACTATAACTACAAAGGCCTTGATTTCTGACATTTTAGCAGATTTCTGACATTTTAGCAGAACATTGGAAAGCTTTGCAGTTCACCTTTAAATTAGGGAGCTTCTTGAAATTAGGGCATGAGTTCCTTGATTGGAATGGCATAAACTGGTTATCCAAATGGGATTCACTGGGCACAGTGTAGTGTTCTAATCTGGATGGGGAGGAGTTCCAATAGGCATATGCCATTCCTCTCATGCCATTGCATGGTATGACATAAGCCATCCTTTGTCTGCCTAGTTTCAAAAGGTATGCCATGGGGTTCCTAGGAGTTCCAACTCGTCGCACCATGCCTCTCTGTTTGGAATGCCTTAAAGCCAGCTCCTAGCATGCCCCAATTTCAAGAAGCTCCCTAACCTTGGCAGGGATTTGAGATTTTAATGGTAGACTTCAGATGAGTTTTTGGGAATACAAATTCCCATGTCTTATGATAAATGAGGACTTTAGTCACAGAATTACATCTGCCCATATATCTACTCACTTCATATTCATCAAACAAGGTCCTATGGTGGAAGTAAGCATGTGAGAATATCCGGTAGACTCTTCTACAGACAGATCCCAGCTTGGCTACCGACGACTCCTTTATGCTCACTCTACAATATATACAACATTCTATAATAACAATACTTAATCAACTTAAGGGGATTTTAAGGGGATTTATAAGCGAATTAAGCGAACTGATTAATCAAATGACATCAACCCTTTTCAGTCTTTTGTCGTTTTCTTCCCAATGGCTTGGAGTATGGTCATGAAAAATCACCCACTTGTCGATCAAGACATGCGGAAACATGAGATTGATCTAATCAAAACCCCTCGGCTTTCCCCAAGTGATTGAGACCCATGTGTAGTGTGAATTGGGGAAGAGATAGTTCTATGTGGGATGATTAAGATATACCGGTAGTTGGTTACATTCAGGCATTTAGGACAGAAATAGAAAAATTATATATCTGTAAAGGGGAATAACTTTGTAAAATATGGGTCGAGGGGTGCCACTTTCGACAGGCGTCTGACTTAGCACTCTGTAAAATAAGAATCAAGACAAATAAGCTGTACCGAACACGGATCTGCAGATATAACTTGTACATTCAGATACAGATAACAAAATCGGAGATTATTACATCCGAAAGGGGCATAACTCCATAAGCAAAGGCGAGTAATCCTTTGTTGGCTAGTAGAATACAACAATAAGTTTCCAAAATATAGTAGCTATACCGAACACAGTTCTGCAAATATAGTTGGTTACATTCAGGCATATAGGACAGAAATAGAAATTAATATATCAGTAAAGGGGCATAACTCTGTAAAGTATGGGCAGAGGGGCACCACTTTCGATAGTCGTCTGACTTAGCACTACTGTAAAATAAGAACCGAGACGAATAAGCTGTACCGAACACGGATCTGCAGAAATAACTTGTACATTCAACTACAGATAGCAAAATCGGAGATTATTACATCCGAAGGGGCATAACTCCATAAGCCGAGGCGAGTAATCCTTTGTTGGCTTGTAGAATACAGGAATATAAATAAGTAACCAAAATATAGTAGCTATATCGAACACAGTTCTGCAGATATAGTTGGTTACATTCAGGGATATAGGACAGAAATAGAAATTAATATATCTGTAAAGGGGCATAACTCTGTAAAGTATGGGCCGAGGGGCGCCACTTTCGATTGGCGTCTGACTTAGCACTCTGTGAAATAAGAACCAAGACGAATAAGCTGTACCGAACACGGATCTGCAGATATAACTTGTACATTCAGCTACAACTAACAAAATCGAAGATTATTACATCCGAAAGGGGCATAACTCCATAAGCCGAGGCGAGTAATCCTTTGTTGGCTTGTAGAATACAACAATATAAACAAGTTTCCAAAATATAGTAGCTATACTGAACACAGTTCTGCAGATATAGTTGGTTACATTCAGGCATACAGGACAGAAATAGAAATTAAAAAATCTGTAAAGGGGCAGAACTCTGTAAAATATGGGCTGAGGGAAGCCATTTTCGATAGGCGTCTGACTTAGCACTATATAAATAAGTGTTGAAAATTTGGTGGTTGTGTCTCAAGTGGTTTTGCCTAAAATGCGGTAATGGACGGACGGACATACGGACATACGTACATGGCGACGACAATACCCCGAGGCCAAAATGGCCGAGGGGTAAAAACTGGAAGGAAGCAATCAGAGAATGACAATCGGAGAAACTTCAGGCTGCACAACTACAGGACACTGACCACATATCCTGCAAATTTCATAATTGTCCGTACAATGTTAACCAAGATCCAGCCCGGACAAGTCCCAATTCACAGAGATTTCTGGAACAAAGGGCAATAACTCTTGAAAATATAAGCGAAACGTGAAGAAACTTTACGCTGCACAACTGTGGGGCACTGACCATATATCATGCAAATTTCATACTTGTCCATACAATATTAACCAAGGTCCAGCCCGGACAAGTCAGATTTCAGAAAAAGAGCCTAAGTCTTGAAAATTATACTGGAACTCGGAAAAACTCTACGCTGCACAACTACGAGGCACTGGCCACATTCCATGGAAGTTCAATCCTGTCCATCAAATATTAACCGAGATATCTCGCGGACAAGAAATTCGGACGGACAAAGCGATCGCCATATGCCCCCGCCCTCTAACTAGAGGGCATATGGCGATCGCTTTGTCAGTCCGCCCATCCACCCGTCTAACTAGGGGGCATAATAATATGGAAGGTGAATAATAAATAGGAGCATTAACATATGTTCAGAAGCACTTTATATCAAAATGTTATTTAGGGGGCTTTTAACCAACTTTTTTTTAATGTGGAAGGTAATCCTTAAGCCTTTTCAAAATATTTCGACAAAATTTATAAAGACATGTGGCAGTTATCTACTCAAACCACTACTTACCTGCTTGGGAAGTATTTGTTACTGTTCAGTAGACAAGCGGCGCCATCTAGTGTGTGTCTGGTGTAGTCAATAGCTGGGCACTAGGAAAGATATAATGTGAAATTTCATTGTGAACGTGTGAATATGATCGGCAAACTGATAGTAACATTGCACTGGATACTATTCTCGGGAGCTAGGTCCATCATGCCTAATAGACTCTGGGCGATTATATGAAAAGTTCAATGATTTGCTTTTCTTCTATTTTGATTGCCCCCACTAGGTGAACATGATATCACTATATTCTTTGTCTTTTGCTTGTATTGTGCCCCTAAAAATTCAGAAATCCATCATGTTTCTCCGAATATAGATATTTGGTGATCGAAACGGGTTAATGGTTACACAATATATCAACAAGTTCAAATTATTATGTTTTACGAAGGAATGTTCTGATGCAGTCGTTGTAAGCCTCAATTTTACACGCCATTAGCAGCAAGCATAGGTGACTGTTCATATCACATAATCAACTCTGATGACCAATGAAAATTCATTTTCTTACCACCAAAATTCAAAATACTACATAAATTCCGCAAAATAAGGGTCAAGGCCACTATAATGTTTTTGGCTTCTAGAATACAACTGTATAACTAAGTTTACAAAATGTAGTAGCTGTATCAAACACAGTTCTGCAGATACAGTTGGTTACATTCAAGTACCCGGTATATATCACAAAATCAGACATTAATACATCTGTAAAGGGGCATAACTCTGTAAATATGGGCCGAGGGGAGCCATTTTCGATATGCGTCTGACTTATAATTTTGTATCTCAAGCAGTGTTGCCTAAAATGTGGTGATGTACGGATGGACATACTTATCATGACGATGAAAATACCCCGAGGTCAAAATGGCCGAGGAGTAAAAATCAACTCTGTGAAGCCTTACAACACAACAAAGAACATTACCTCTTTGGGTGTTTTATGTGCCGCACACAGGAATATCCACTGTTCTGTAGCCGTCATCTGTGTACAGGTTTCTGGGTTACACTCCAGCTGAAACAGAAAAGGTCAAATATATTGTACATGTAAGGTCCCAGAATCTATACACTGTCGTGACTGTAGGGTACACGTCAGTGTGTTAATTGACCAGAGAGGTGTGCAGGAGTGATTTGCAATCCCGGATTTCAATTAGCACATCTTAATTTCATCAGATTTAACACAGCAGCGACAGGAAGTGCATTCTCTGTTTGATGAAAAGTAGAAAGTTGCACACCTAGAAGCGGGGGGAGATCGTGTCTGGGTCGCCACAGATCGATACTGCAGATATGGTGAATGCATCTTGTGTGTTACTATACAACCTTTGACATGTTCTGACAGACGGAATACAAAGGGTGAGAAACTTAGTTTCTGGTTTGGGGGGAGGGGGGGTTGTACTGATCAGATATCTTCCAAGTGTACTTTTCTACATAAATGGTTTCTACCCTAAGGTGGGTTGATGCTCAATTTGAAGATAGAGGGTGAAGATCAGGTTCCTCTCTAGATTTCTTCCCAGTACCTTCACCGATATATGGGCATCTTCCGAGCATCCCACGAGTGACTGTTTTCTGTTGTGAGGAGAAGCTTTAAAATGTATATTGTCGGCACCTACCTAGACCTCATCTTTGCATATCCAAGGCGAACACTACACATACTCATGTTGTCCGAAAAACGCTTCTCTTCAGAATACAGTTTGGCAAGGTCATAGCTCTATCAATATTCCATGGTTCATATCAAAAGTGCCACTGTATGAACTCCTCAAAATTCAAATTTGATTGGCTACTCGAGGGATAAGAACATTTTCCATTTGAAAAGCAATGCAACCACCACTTGAACATCAAAGATAAACCTCACTGCACCATGCTGTTCAGCTCATATCTTGATTGCTATAGGACGTCACATATGTTTACTGTTCGAAGAATTTACCCCATTCACTAGGTCAAGGAAAACACAGGAAGGAAGCAATCAGAGATTGCTCAATTGTATGCCCCCCCTTCCACTTTAATCCGACACTGCCCTGCCATTGTTCTGTTGTTTATTGGTTGGTGGAGGCCTAATTTGGATAATTATACAAATTCTGTTTCTGTCACTTTTTTTGCCATGCCTCACATAATACATATTCCAAGTATCAGCCAACAAGTGATAATACGATGTTTCGATGCAAGATGGTCGCCAGGGCTTTCGCCAAATCCGAAAATGTGACCTGGTTATGAGACCTACATTCCTTGGGAGTATATTGTGGTGAAATTATGAAGCGATCAGTGAACTTTGAATTTCGCACCCAATTCACTCTTTTTGGGGCAACTTCATACTTTAATTTCAGGACCTATGTTGTCTGCTTTGGAATGTAGGATAACATATAATATAGCCATTTTCTGGTCCAAATCGGTTATGGACTGAGATCCAGCCTGGACAAATGAATATATCCCATTCACTTTAGTTTTGATAAACAAAGGGCCATAACTCTTGAAAATATAACCGAAAGCAGAGAAACTTCACGCTGCACACCAATGGGTCACTGACCACATATCATGCAAATTTTATACTTGTCCATACAATATTAACCGAGATCCAGCCCTACAAGTCTCAAAGATTTGAAGAAAAAAGGGCCATAACTGTTGAAAATATACGCGAAATGTGAAGAAACTTCACGCTGCACAACTACAGGGCACTGACCACATATCCTGCAAATTTCATAATTGTCCATACAATATTAAGCGAGATCCAGCCCGGACAAGTCCCAATTCACACAAATTTGAACAAAAAAGGGCCATAACTCTTGAAAATATATGCGAAACGCGGAGAAACTTCACGCTGCACAACCACAGGGCACTGACAACATATCCTGCAAATTTCATAATTGTCCATACAATATTAACCGAGATCCAGCCCGGACAAGTCCCAATTCACGAAGAATTCAGGAACAAAGGGCCGTAACTCTTGAAAATATAAGCGAAACATGAAGAAACTTTACGCTGCACAACTGTGGGGCACTGACCACATATCATGCAAATTTCATACTTGTCCATACAATATTAACCAAGATCCAGCCCGGACAAGTCCCATTCACAAAGATTTCAGAAAAAGGGCCATAACTCTTGAAAATTATACCAGAACTCGGAAAAAACTCAACGCTGCACATCTACGAGGCACTAGCCACATTCCATGCAAGTTTCAATCATGTCCATCAAATATTAACCGAGATATTGCTCGGACAAGAAATTCGGACGGACAGACGGACGGACAAAGCGATCGCTATATGCCCCCCCTCTAGTTAGAGGGGGGGCATAATGACGAAACGTGAAGTGTAGTGGTTAACTTAAAATGTGAAGATGCTGAACCAAGGATCGACAGGGTGGGGCTCACTGTTCGAAGAATTTACCCCATTCACTAGGTTAAGGAAAATGACGAAACGTGAAGTGTAGTGGTTAACTTAAAATGTGAAGATGCTGAACCAAGGATCGACAGGGTGGGGCTCAGGACACCGGGGGAATGTACATCAACACTCATGATCCCTGATTGCATAAATTCATTATCCCCTGCCACATTAGTGGGGGGGGGGGGGACTTAGAAACACTGGGCATCCGTAATTCCGTTACACATTTCTTGTCCGATCAATAACTCGAGAACCGTTGAACATATAGACTTCAAACTTGCAGAGTGTCTTGACACTGATGAGAGGACGGTTGGGATTGCTTTTCAGTAATCCAAGATGGCCGCAACCAGCCATCTTGGATTTCAGCAGTTGTATCTTTACACATTCCTTGTCCGACAAATGACTCGAGTACTATTGAACCGATTGTCTCATGGGATGTCTCGCTCTTCAGACAGATCTCCATTTTCAAAATCATAATCTTAATCACTGATATGAGATTTCATCGACCAAAAAAAATCGACCATAGAGGTCCACGTCCCCCGCAACAACAGGACCAGTTGTGGTGGATACAATCCACCATAATTGGTGCTGCTGGCGGGGGACGTGGACCTCTATGGTCGATATTTTTTTGTAGTGTTGGTCAGAGATCTGTTAGGTCACTTGTCCAAGCAATTTCAATTCTGGACAGGCAAAATTGGTACATTTAACCTGGAAGAGATAGGAAAAACAGAGAAGTAGCCTGTCCAAATCTGTCAACACTTGATATATGGACAGGTTTTTTCTGCCGCACTGCCCGATTGTACTGGCGGAGTCCCACAACTGTGTTACGGTATAAACTTGGTCAATGGCCATGTACAGACACGGCCAGGATTTCATGGGTAATCAAATCAAATGGGATTACCCTGATGGCACAAGGTTATGACTCCGATAATAGGAGTTGCAGGTTAGACAAGAAGAAATTATACCAAGAAAGATGGTATGGCCAGATTGGGGTAAACTATATAACAGTATTAAATTTGGTACAAACCTGTAATTTTACAGCCAATCCATTCAGCTCCATACAGAATTGTCTGTCAAAAGGCAAAGAAATTAAGTCGATTATGCTATTTTATAAATATAGTGTTTAACCGCTGAATGGTATTCTCTGAAACATACACAGGGTTCATACACTTGCAGCAGGAAAACAAATCCAGGAGCTTTCCCGGACTTTCCAGGTCAATAATTTAAATATTTCAGGAGTCTTTTTTAGTTTAGCATAATAACTTGGAACAAAGATGAGCAAATTAATGAAGTTCAGGAACAAATTTTGGCACAGTAACGTGTGGTATCAGATCGCTGGTTCTCACAGTAGAAGAAACTGTAATTCTTCCAGGAATTTAACTTCATTTTTAAACACTTTTCAGGACTTTCCAGGTTAGCATTTAAATTCCAGGAGTTTTATGGCCTTCTCAGAAGGCATATAAACCCTGCATACATTCAGAGCTATGGGCTTCAATATACGTCCATGCACACCTTTGACTACAGCAACCAAAATTAAAGAGTCGAGCTATGATCCTTCATAAAATGTCATAATAACCACCAGTGAGGTAGTGTGAACTTGGAGAACCTAGTCATGATCTTTCGAGACATTACAATACATAGAATTTGACCTTGACAAAATAGGTCATTTGCAGTAGCAATGGGCGTATCTGTTCTTGCAATATGTCACGTAAATAACAGGATATTTACCTGTTTACATGGACTGTTTAATAAATGTTCAATACTCGTTAAGCTAAGAGTAAACAGGAAGACATATCATGACATCTAGAAGATTTTAGAAAAATTATTTATTTGAGATGAACCAAAAATGATTGTCTGTAGGTAACAAACTGAAGTGCTAAAACTGCAGACTTGAATTTTCCAGTATATTATTTTTGCCAAATTACGATTGGCGCAATGTGTAATAAAAAATATATATCAAACCATGTAAAATATTAAAGTTTGTATTACCGTAGATGTTCGTATTTCCACACGCCTTCGTCTTGTCCATCAGGAGGGGTAAGGATCTCGGCAATGTTACTGATGTCCTTCCTAATGGCCTGCTGGATAAACTGAAAATAACAAACCATCAATAGAGTATAGGAGTGTGTATAAGTACATCTATGGTAATACCTCTAATAATTCAATCCCCCTATCAAAATTCAATCACCCCCAATTTTGGGGACGAAATTCAATCGGCTGTTCTAGTGAATTTGATCACTCTAAAATCATTGAAATAACAAAGAAATAATGGATTATCAAGCATGATAAATTGAACATTTTTGTCAACTTCCTGTTCTAATTAATTCGATCACTCCAGATTTTATGGTGGGAATTTCACTTCCTGCGATTGAATTATTAGAGGGATTACCGTGAGGTGAAAATTGCAACATTCAAAGAAGATCCAAGTCATGAAATATCCAATTACAATTTAGTCAATCTGCGGACAATATAAAACGATTGACTTGGTACAAAGGCTTGAAAGACATTCAAGATTTTGTCAGCGGAAAAAAATACTTATTACAATCTGTGACTGTAACCGGCTCCAGTTCTAAAACTTCTGCGATCTCTGTAAACCATGATGGTATGCTGACAGAGATAGACATCCGAACAAGAAATAAGTTTTAGGACATTTTCGTGGCAAATATGACCGACATCTGGCAAACGAAGCTAAGGGCTGTAACTTTTGGATGAATTTCAGAAATTCCTCCATCAATAGAAATGCTTGCATGGTGCCCTTGAACATCAGCACATGGTACTCGCCTTTAGCAAAATTAGCAGTCCCTAAACCAACCCAGAGTACAGAAACAGGTGGTGCGCCTCACTGTCAGCATGGTGTTAGCATCAAAGGCTAAGGAGAAGTGAGTAGGGTTGAAGGTCATTTTCAACCTTGTTTCAATCATATCACGACGGTGCCTACACAGTGCCAGAATACGAGAGTGTCCACAGTCCATATTACCCTGGACACTGATCAGCCCAGCCAGTACAGCACCTGGTCACCCATCCAAGTATTGACCAAGCTTAACATTACTTAACTTCGGCTAAGTCGATCACACAAGTGTGACTATGGCGGAGTCAAAGGAAAAAGACCTGGTATTCAACAGATCTTCTTACAAGTGACATGTACAAATAGGGAGAGTTGATTGAAGATATTAAATTATTAACAATGGAGAGCTGGGGGGTATGGTTACCTGTTGTACAGCCAGTGTACTATCCATCTCTTCAAAGGATTCATCCTGCCAGCTACACCAGCTCTGTGAATGAATCAAGACAGTAGGAATGAAAGCTGGTGTGAAACACAAAGAAGAGCATTTCCCCCCGAATACATGTGTATTATTTGGTATGCACAGGGCTTTAGATCTCCCCAATTTGGGCACACCCTCAATTAGACATGGCAATTTATTTAGGATGGGACAGAGGGTGGGGCACATAACCCTGGGCACAAGCAATCAGGACTCATCCCTGGTAATAGTGCCTCTGAAAAGGGATTTCTTTACCAATGGGTGAAACCCAGTGTGACTCACAGGAGAGACTGAGTGCGAGTGAGGCGGAAACCCTTGGACCCAATATAACAGCTAGGGAAAGAAAATGAGTTCGGTTTGATGTTTACATATTATCTTCGAAGTCATAATATATCATCAAAATGCACCGCCTCAGTTATCTCAGTCTAAACAAGAATTTGTGGCACACGCTCACATATGGACAGACAGCAATGCTATATTCATCAACTGAGGTCTGGCTGGGAGTAAAAATGCATTCGTCAAAATCAGAAATGCTGTCCATATGTTCCAGAACATGCCACTTCAGGTTTAGATTGTTAAGAAATTTATGGGGAGATCCACATAAAACAACCAAAAATAGGAGTATTAACTGATTGATGATTTGTGGTTTTATTCATCAAAAAGTGGCCAGAATGCATCTCCAATGGTCTAGAAACCCAGCAGCCTCAGCCCCTCTGAACTCCCTCCTGAACTGCTGGGATAGTAGGCCCCACAACTCCCCCGACCTAGAAATTCTTCCACAGTGCCTATACTTTTGCATTGCATATCTCAAGCATAAGATTCAAGACCAATGACAGATCTACTAAGCAAGAGATACACAATATTGGGAATGCAAAATTTTGATTGTTTTTATCACAGAAAATATTAAAATAAGGACCGTGGTTGAACCAATACATGTAGCTGATGTTATTAGTTCAACTTTTTATGACAGTAGTCATACACAGGACTACACAGCCACTGGAGACCAAAGAAAATTAAATGGGATATCAATGAACAGGATAATTCAATTGCAATGTCAATACTAAAGGATAAGTGACACTGATTGTAGAAACGAACTGTTTACTTTGTAGACACAGGTAGTCCCCTTAATGTAAAGTACAATATGTTATAAGCCAACTACTTGAGATTTTATGACTTGCATGGTCAACACACATGCATACATTATGTAGACCTGTGCAGTACATGTAGAAGAGTTTATCAATATCAGTGTTAGTTGAATTCAATTTGACCAAGATTTTTCACAACCAGATAAATTTTCCAGGCCTGAGGAGATAGCACACAAAGTTTGACCTAAAAATCTTTAACGGTTTCAGAGATGTTCACATTTAAAGTCACGGCGGTCCGAGAATTGTAATTTTTTATTAAAAAGGCCATAACTTTGGTTTGCAACGGAGGTGATTCATCATGCCAGCCATGCTATATTTATGCTAGGCAACCTAAAATATAATATACAAATTTTCATGAATCAAATTGGGAATTTGCATTTCGAAAAAACCCCCGTCTTTTTTGGGACACAAAAAACGTGCCTTAATAATTGAGCCAGCAACACCAAAACCTTTTCAGCACATTGTCTATCCTTCAAGGTCAAGAACAAATTTCATAGAAATCAAACAAGCCGTTCAGACCAAATCGTCAGAGAAAGGTTCACATATGCTCGGACTACAGCGCCACCTAGTGGTGAACAGCAGCTATGAAAACACAACCAACAAGAGCCCAAGGGGCTTCAATATACGCCTGTATATCTGGAATTACATTGGTCCAAATTTCAAGGTTGTTTAATAGCCTTGATTGCAATTGATAACTAGCAGTCCAGAGAAAGGTCTACAATTTTGTGCCTGAGAATGTAACATATATCACATCTTCTATTGAATGATAAACTAAAATGAGCTCAACTCTTGTTAACTAGTTGACCTTGAAGCAAGAGCCCGAGAGCTCACATATCCCACACTGAAATTGACAATAGTCAATCACAAGAAAATAGTAGTTTCCTTTCAGTCGAGATAATTTTTCATGAACGAAGAAGAAAGTGATGAAGTAAACCTTTGTTCTTCGAGTTAATAAACAGGTATGAAACTCATAAATTAGTAAATTTATGGTTTTTATTTCACAACAGTTTAACTAAATGCAGCCGTTTCAAACATGGGAGAAAACTCCACAGGATAACTGCCATATACATGTAGGGGAGAGAACTCTGAATATTCCAACCTAACACATATAGTCAGCTAAAACTGATTCAGTTTTGGGAAGACTGTGACCTTGACCTTTGACAAATTGATCTCAAAATGTATGGCTCCTCTTTGCCATGCGAGTAAAGTATACTCAAATTTGGTAACAATTCATACCTTGAAACTAGACATATTGCATGGACAACAAATGTTATTGGATGAATAGACAGATCCCAACATCGCATTACACGACCTCGTCTTTGACAGGCACATGAAAATGTGACTTTTAATGATTTCTTGATTTTGGGGTCACAGTGACCTTGACCTTGGACCCACATTTTGATATGCAACACATCATGTCCCTCTAATGTATAAACTGGCAGAAAAAAAGTTACTTTGAATGATTTCCTGATTTTGGGGTCACAGTGACCTTGACCTTTGACCGTGACCTAAATTTTGGTACACGACACATCGTCTTCCGTCAATGTATCAGTAGACACCAAAAAACATGATTTTTATGAATTTCATGATTTTGGGGGTCACAGTAACCGGATGCTCGGCCTTGACCTACATTTTGGTACATGACACATCATGTCCCCCTAATGTATTTACTGGCACAAAAAATAATTTTTAAAGATTTCTTGATTCCGCAGTCCTAGTGACCTTGACTATTG
>JAVTVY010044720.1:0-206604 GCA_036873755.1 Hanleya hanleyi | reverse complement strand
AATAGTAACTAAATCTCCTCCGACAGTCAGAGATAACATGCAGTTCGGTATCTTGAGCTGGGCAACCTTCTCCCTCCGACCCGAATCGGCTTGTTTTTTTGTGATTTTTCGATCTTCTTTCACATCCACATAATTCCAAGTCGAAGAGCAGTGCATCAAGTTTCTGAAAGCCCTTGCCATTCCTCGCTAAATCATCGTAGTATTTCAAAGCTCCCTCGTCAGGTTTCTCCACAGGACACTTGAAATCCCCTCGCCTCTCACGACAAAAAATACAACTTCAGCAAAGTATTCTAACTTACCACACGGTATCTTTTAAAAAAATGCAGGATGGCCGTCATGATGACGTGACCGTGACGTCATATTCGTTGAAGCTATTTTTTGGCCTGTTGTTGGGCCGATTTATCGAAATTTTTATTTTTCGATTTTTCTTTTTGGAAACCACTAAGTATAATAGACAATAACTAGTTTTACCTAATTACTTTCTAGTCATTTTTCGCCAGAAAAAGTGCAAAGTACTGAAAACACGACTTTCTGGGATACATGTCCGCCATTTTGAATTTTCCCACGATCCTCTGCTCTGGCTGATATGCAAATGGGCTTAAAATGACCCCAATACGATAAGCTAAAACGTCACGAAGGTTCAGCCCACTAGGTTTCGTCGTTTTGGAGCAGCAAGAAAAGTTCACTAAGTGGGGAGGGAGCGGCGGAAAGTGCCCCTCCCCCCCCCACAAAAAGACCAGTTGGGTTTAAAAATCATATCTTTTGACAATATTCATGGTTGCAAAGGGTTCGAGGTACCAATATATAAATTTCTAGGCTTCACAAAGGCATATTTGGTCATTTTAATAAACACACTAACCCAACAACAAGAAGAAATACGGGTATTAATATGTTTGACGGGCGTACTGGCCGCCATCTTGGATTTTTCGAAAACTAGGTCACTCAGGTCGGGCACCACCATGTGGAATGTTTGTGCATGTCATGAACATTGACTCTGCCAAGTTTGGTGCTTTAATCCAGCATGTCACGATTTCATTGAAAAATGACGTTAAGCCACTAGACTATAAATGAAAGTAATAGTCAATGATTAGGATTTTATGTGTAGAACATCATCACGTCTTGCTAACATCACTGAAAACTGCTGATCGCTTCTCTCATGTTGGAAACGTTGTGTTTTTATTATTTGATATCATACATTGGTGCTGTCATAATAAATAGGTCGCTTATTGTATTGACGCGGAAATTATTTTGTGACGACGGCTGATTAACGAATGTCGGATCTGAAGCTTGCTACTCGAAACATTGATCAACACAATGAAAAATTTATACCCCCTATAAAAATAAACTTCGGAGACTAGCTTTATGTGAAGACATGTATTCTAATCTAGATAACTTCATACCTAGCAATCTCATGACCAGTATAATTATTCACATTTGTGTAATGCTGAAAAAATATTCTTTTCGATAAAATTCATATATATTGATGACGAAAAAAGACAAATGCAAGTGGGTGGGTGCATGTACGGGGAGGGGGGACTGCAAGTTGTTCAATCACATATAATAAATGGTAATATTTGCACATTTGAAATTATTTATGGTAGGGATGGGGAATGGAAGGTATGGTTAACATCCGAGTGTCAGTGAGGTGAATTGTTTTGTGAACAGTCATTTGTTATAACTCATCAATTCACAGACCACCGCCAAAATAGACAACTATAAGAGAATTTAGTCGCGTGTATTGTTTCTCCAAAAAGACCCGAAAGAAATGTAAATATACTGGATAACGAGGTTTTTCCACATTAATTCTTGAACAGTGCTGTCTTGCCCCGGTGGCTGCGATACTGTTACACAGCACGTGGGCCACCGCGTTCGCGGGTTGTTATCATGATCTCTCCCATATTTTTATAACATGGAGTGGGTTTGTCAACTATTGATAGCTGGTGTAAATATGATAATATAGATAAAATATTCTTACTATTCCAAGAAAGTACCAATAAGCTTACATTTATGATAATTTTGGCAACTTCATGTCGGAAATATACGAGTTATCATTGTTTAAGCTCGGATTGATGAACCGCCGCACATGCGACCAGCCAGATGTCTGTGCACAGCCCGCTGCCATCAAAGTCAGACAGCATTGTCCAGGGATTAACTTGAGCTAAATTGGGAATTGCCCATTCATTTTGCAGCCATTTAGGAATCCGCCGAATGGTTGTGGATATTTCCTCTGTGGTTGTGGCACTATGCTGATGTGCAGAATGCAGTTCGAAGACATCAAACCCCGCAGAACAATTTGTCCACTCTGGTAAGCTCTTTTACTGCTGGCTAAATATATTATTGCAAAACATGTAATATAATTTTAGTGCCAGATTTACTGATGTAATTTTAGAAAATTGTACTGATTTACTGATGTAATTCTAGAAATTTCAGAAATAAAGACTGCAATAATCACTCTGTTGCAACGACATGTGCATGGATTGATATGATATTCTGCAATAAGTATTTCTATTTATGGATAACAGCTTCTTTTATTGCTCAGGTGCTCACGTTACGTTGGAAATACTGCAACTTTCTAAAACCTAATGAACATCAGGTTGAACATAAGCCTGGACATTTTACTTGCACTTTTTTGCAGTAGAGCTAATGTGAGATTGTTCGCCACGACAACAGTCCCATGTGCGAGGATCAGGTACACTTGGACACCCAACACTCTCCTCAAAATCCGATGTGCTCATTGTCGGCGTTTAAGTGTATGCTAATTTTGTCATTTTCATTTAGCATTAGTTTGAATCATTTAGCGACGTTTCGCCGTTTGAGTTGTACTATAGTTTTACCACTGGTTAAATGTTTGTGTGTTCGTATTGCCTATTTCTGAGGCCTGATTCCTTGTATGACGGAAATATTCAATCGAATTTTACATCTATAACAGAATCAAATAAAATAGTAATTTTGGTCAATCAGGACTTATTTTAGTGACTGATTCGATTACACGATACGGAGCCATGATACAAACAGGATGATCGAAAGTTTCATTCCCTGAAGTCTCAAGCAACTATTTGTGACGATCATGCAATCCCAAACTTAATTCGTTCACATTCAGATAAAATTTATATTGGGTCGAATATATCACGAATTACTCAGCACGTCACACAATTAAAATATGTATTTCTTCTTCTGCAAAATAAACTCCTGTACTGTTAAAGTAAAATGTAAAAAAAAATAATAACATGGCAGTGTGACTAACGTCACAGGACCTACGAAGTACAGTAGGCATTATGACTCGAACGCGAACTGAACTCTTGGAAATCCCCACCCCCAGTTGAAATCCTGCCTATATTAAGATGGGCACCGCCCAAGTCAGAATCGCCAGTGATTTTCATCAAAAATCACCAGAAATTTTCATCAAAAGTAGGTCAGCTCAGAACTTGTTGGTAACAGTCTCCTAATGCGCCTTCATTCCAAAATAAATAACGATCGCCGATTTAATTTTACAATTTTTTAATTAAAGGAAACAGATTGAATAATATAGGTTCAGTAGATTTCAAGCTTTACGTGTGAAAATACATTTACATCTCTTTAATGGTTTTCAGTGCCCTTGTCCAGGATCAAAACAACTTTTTGAATCACATTATTTTCCCAACAATACAACAAATTTTTATATATAGTACTATAGTAGAAAGGTAGGATTTATGTAGTTTACGGTAATTCAACTAAAGACCAACACCTTTTATGCACAAGATTCTATGTCATTCTCCTGAGCATAACCGGTACAAAGACGAATAAATAGCGTCTCTACATCACGTTGTAATCTAGATATATGAGACAACACATTTTGGGCATCGGCAATCTGATGAATGTACTATTCCGGTTTTCTTGTTATTCTATGGCGGTTGTTCGGTGATTTTCTTCATTGATAAACGTTAAACCACCTCAGCTTCGTTATGGAAACAGCGCTGATTGTTTGAGGGTATATGCAGTACTTAAGATTAACCTCAGGGGCATGTGCCATACACATGATACAGTGGGACAGGGTATTTTTAGCTGTGGATAATTTGACCTGAATTTGAAGGCTCAAGCCTTGTGTGGCCAATGTGAAATAGGATACACGTTAAAGGCTACAGTTTACATACACAATGTATATCTATAACAATATACTGAAGTGTTAATTATCAATCTAATTTTAATCAGAATTATTTCAGATCAGAACTTGCTGGTAACAATGCCCTAATGCACGTTCATGCCAAAAATCAAGGTTCTAATGTCAATGGTTCTCCTCATTTTGCCGACGAAAGGATTCGGATGGACTGACTGACTCACTCATTACCGGACAATTTGCGATCTGTAGCCTACTTCGTAGGAATAAAAAACATTTTAAAAAAAACAGAGAAAAGTATCATTTTGGACTTTACCAAAACAAAGCTAAGCAACAAATGCTAAAACTATAAGTAATTTAAAAACTTTGACCTGAAGAATATTACTGAAGCAGACCATAACTCCCATCTAGATAGCGATAACTTTCGCTGGATGATTACAGCTGTATTTGTAAAAGTGTTGTTAAATCTATTGCTTGTTTGTTAATGATTATTGCTATTACTGAGAATTTACAGTACTGTATCATACTTTCTTACTGTGTATATGATCTAAACAATATATTATAAGAGACTTGAATATCAATTTGCCATGGGATATTATTAAATCTTTGTAAACACGCTTTATAATTTTCAGTTTGCATTAACGGATCCATTGGCATTTGTGAAATGTTTTTCCTGCACTCGAACGTAAGTATCTATTATTTATAACATATCAGGCTAACCAATGCATTGTTTTTAACGGTTTCTATCAAATCAATGTAAAAATATTTACGTTGCACATAAACATTTCTTTGATTAACTATGCATTCCATTTCATCTCAGTGTTGACGTGTGGACGTATCACTGACTGATCGGTTACAGTCTGTAAACGTGATGACATAGCATTGTAGACGCAACTATTGTTTCATTTTCCGCTATTGTGCATATGGTAAAATAACACGCATCGACTATCTCTTTGTTAATCAATTTCACGATGAAAACCGCAGTTAAATTTGAGGAAGAAATTCCATCTTTTAATTTATTCGTGTGTTTAGTCGATTTTTGAAGCCTTGTAAAATAGAATCTCCCAATGAACACCTGCACTTGACACAAGTACATTTCACACAGCCGTGCTAAAACACTTAATGATTGCACGGTTAGCAAGTTGTTATAGACACAAGTGTTATAGAATCTTAATTACTGAGTATTCTGCAACAAGGAATTGCGACATTTAACCCATTTGCGAAATTAACCCTGGCGGACCTGGGCGATTTCGGGTGTACCGTCGAATGAAGGAGAGGAAAGGGGGGGGGGTATTTTGGTCATGCATTCTGACTTCAGATCAGATAGGGTTAAAGATATTGGTAGTTCTTTGCGTTGATAATCTGATATTGCCGGCACCGAGGCCAATCAGAGGCGTGGATTTACATAACCAATCCGGGTAAGGCTGTTTGGTGTCGTCTAGTGAGATTTTTCTCAACATGCTACTTGAAATCAAACAATTTGCAGTTTCTGTACCGATCTTCATAATATATAGAACTGTAACAAGTGTTCGACAAAGACAAAGATCGCTTTCGTTACGCCAGAGGGCATCTACGAGTTTAGGAGAATGGTGTTCGGGTAAGAAACGTTTCAAAAATCAAGACAGCACTCTGTGTCAGAAAGTCTAACTGTCGAAGAGTTATGAATTTATTGGCTATCTAGACATATCTGAACTCCAATAAGACAGACAGAAGACTCAGATGAGTCATTTGTAGACAAGGAGATGATCATCCATTCACCAAAAAAAATCATCTTGTAAGTCTCTACATAAGGTCGTTGAGAAAAGTACACTACATGAATCAAACGCCTCCCGAAAGACAGTATGTATGGCAACTTGAACCAACGTGATGTTTTTGCTAACGCTCACTCAAAGTATTGCGTACGTCATAATGGACAAGTTGTGTTCTTCGATGTCTGCGCCAGAACGAAGTTCGTTATAACAGTACAAACAATGTTACTGATATTGATACCCACCTAAAAATCTTAAGCTTAAGAATGTTAGTTTGCTATGCTTCGAAATAAGGTTAATGCGTCTGAGTTGAGATAATAAAGACAAAATTACACACACAAAACACTCCAGTCTTGCGTTCTATTCCTACAATCCAACAATCTTGTCTTGAACAACACCATCCTTGTCTTTCGAAAGAAAAAACACCTATGCTGATATCAAGTTGACGAACTATAATAATGGGTAATTCTATCATTCCAGTTCGGCTTGTGATTTGCAAAGTTGGAGCCAAAGAGTAGCGTTTTTGCTTTCCGTTCTTGTCATCGGCATAGCTGCAGAATATATTACTTTGGAGGTGAGTTGCAAACATTCCTTTCAATATTTACCCACTGTAGCCTGTCCTCTGGAATTCATGTATTCTACCTTGGTTGTGTGGTTTTGTTGGTGGATTAGCCGGGTCGTATCAGTCAATAAACTTTGAACAAGCTCGTCAAGTTGGATGTTATAAAATGACGAGTTTCACCGGGAAATTTCAATTTACGTCGTTGAATCAAATTCTTCCTCTAATAGATTAAACAGAACATGTAGTGACGAGACAGAGAACTTTAGTAAGTGACTATTGGTGACGAAATGAACGTTTGAAGAGTTACATCCTTCATGATTGGTTACTTCCTCAGTCGAGAGACAACCACATTAGTCGTACTGCTAGCAGGTTTTTGGAAGGTATCAACCTCCTTGTTGAATAAAGGTGTCAGACTCCTTTGTTTGCAATAAACAGATTGAGGTGCATGAAAAAAAAAACCCCGTCCTTTGATTGTAACGGTACCATTTAGTGATCAACCTATCTATCATTTAACGATATTCTAAATTGGTGAGATGAGGTGGGAAAATTGACGGCGTCTGACGAAAAAAAAGCAACCATTTGACTTCACAGAAAAGCCTCTCTCGGCATCTTACATTCAGACTTGTACGGAGAATTGTAGGACGTAGCATTGGTATCTCAGCCGCGCTTTTATTGCAGCTGTTCATGTGGAAACTATGAAGTAACCACACGACCCCTAGCACCGGGCTTAAACGGAATTAGATACCCTAACTCTAAGGCTGTGATGATAGATCAGCTAAAATAACTAAGTCGTCTATTGTTAGTGAATACCCATCGAGGGCTCCTGATGGAGTACACGTCTCGAAATGGGGTAACCATGGTAAATGGGCGAATACCCAGAAAAAACTAACATGTAATGCCCGACGTGTGTGCGGTAAATTTCCCACCAAGACAATAAATCTATAAATATTTGTCAAATTACATGCATAGAGGACGGGCCTCGGGGATTAATCCATCAGCAGAGTCCCACCGTATACAAGTAAAAGATTTGTGAGATGTTTGAGAGAAGGTGGAAATAATTCATAATACAGAGGGAAATATATGAAGGGGTGAGAAATTGAGGGAGTTTCATGTCATAACTTTCCACACACCGTAGAGAATACTTGAGTAATTGATAATACATTATTAAATCACTTTCCGTCTTCGTTGCCTTTAGACTTGAATAAATTCATAGCTACTGGGGTCAACCTGAACAAAAACCGAATAGGCCCTAACTCCATTTCTACCACACAATATCAATATTACAGTTACTGATGCAAACGGATCCTAGGACACGCGCTAAATTTGGGAACATCCCTGTAGAAAACGTTCCACGGGTTCCTCCCGCATCAGCACTAAATATATGTTTGTATCAGCTACAAAATACTCCATCTGTTTACGAGTTCTCCGAAAACTATACACACGGATAAACTACTCATACATACACCGATTTTACCTAGTTGAAGCGTTTTATGTGTTATATTTTATTTGTATCTGCCTGGATCACTGGAAACATTACCATACGGATAGACTAGGCAACTGCATATTCTTCACATATATTCCGTATACATAAAATAAATTATGGGCTTCATTCATCAGTAAGTGTACTTTCATTCATATGTTTGAATAATCGTTGATTCTTACTCGTCAGGTGATAAATTGCTGCGATGAGTCCTTTCTCAGTTTAAGACTTCGTTTCATAGCTCGTTTCGTTTCTTTTAAGTATGACCCACACTTACACAAGTATACCACTGTTACACTTTAAATCAGAATCAGGAGAACCTAACGAAGTGTAGTATGCATGCTGCATAGTTTTCAGCTGTATTTCCTTTCGTGGTAATGCTGTTATATGAATTAGGTCTTTGGATTATGGACCCAGAAATTCTTGAACCCCCTCTGTACCGACATTTTTAACAGTTCCAAGTTGGTATCAACGCTGTCATGAACCTGCATGAAGCGAAGATATACTTATCATCGCCTACGTAGTTTCAAAGACGACACTCTATGCTTTATAACTATGTATAATATTATGAAAATATTTGCTTAAAAATTCTTCGTATTTGTATGTCAATGACAGGCAATTATTAAACTATACCGATACGGTACAGAGAGGGTTAATGGACGACGCATTAATGACGGACTAGACGCTTGTATTCCATGCCATACGAGAAATAGTATGTCGAACTGTATGGGTCTATATTTGAAATTTAAGTGTAGAGTTGATAATACTTTCATAATATTTGAGAATATCCCATGTACAAAAATATACATTACATCGCGTTATAAAGTTTGATATACATACAGATTTGATGTACTGAAATGGTAAGATAAGTCTTGAAACGGAAGAAAACTGATCATGGTAATAGTAAAGTGAAAGTCGGTTCCTTGTCAGGATATGTTGACGATACAATACAACGATGTCTTTAAACACGTACATTCACTGAAAATGTCATTGTTACTGTTTATCATTTTCTTTGTAGATTGTTTGTAAGATCGAGAGAGTCTTTGGGCGGTATAGTGAAAGCCTATGTTTTACAGCAGGTAATTCCATTCTGGTGACACTCCCTCCTCCTCAGGCTAAATTGGTGAGAAATAAAATCTCTTTCCTGCCCTTGTCCCCACCCAACAACAAACAACACCCAATTTAAAGGTGATATTATATTAGGAAACAATGTTAGAAGCAAACAGATAACCGACGTGCAGTTTTCATAACAGGTATCACACGCTACGGCTATTTGAGAGTGCAAATCCGCCATTGCTTGGGATGTTCCGGAAGGGACAAGGGGGTTATAGGAGAATCCAATTCCTGCTCCCAGAGATTTAAAGCAGTTCTGCAAGCCCCATTTCTCAAACTCCAATATCTCTTCCTATTACTTTATTCAGTACATGTTCTTAAGGTGGCTCCCTGGTTTAGATGCAGTCATGTCATTTTTCTCATATTTTTTGTATAGCTCAGGAAGTTCATCTTATATCAGAAAATCATATAAAAATTGGGGCATAGCGTATTACTTTTTTTTAATTTTCAGCTTGTATAACGTGTACCTGTGGCAAATTGGTACAATGTAAATACTACGTAAAACACCCAATACTTGAGACATAATTGTTTTCAGAATATTCAAAAGTCGTGTCAATTTTATTATTTTTTTAATATGTATTTCTTGAAGTATGTAGTTTTTGAGTAACTCAAATATAAGGTAGGTCGCCATCCAAAAAAGGGCATGAATAGGGCTTTGAATCTACCTACTTCCACACTTTTTCCCGCCATTTTGCTTGAAGTCGCAACAATGCAACGTCATGACGTCAACAAATGCTACGCCAACAAAGAGTTTGCCATTCGACATCATGACGTCACAAGGGATGCTTAGTAAACGCAGCATGTCACAGTATCTCATTCTATCCATTCGCGCACATGAGTACGATTAGAAGGGAGGTAATTGCTATGCACAAAAAGCTGCGCAGAACAGTCATTCTTGTAACGAGGGAGCCACCAATCTCACGTTCGGCTGTTTCCGTATTTTCGCAGCTAAAGTGAGTTCTGGGGCTAGATTGGAGAGCCACCTTAAAGAATTTCAGTAGTACTAGAGGTCTATAAAGAACATTTTTTTCTTATCTCTTAACACGGGGACAAGATTTTGAATACCTCAATAACTTGATCTTGACATCGACGACCCAGGGTCGGGAAACTTAGCTATTTAGGTTCTGGTGCGATGTTATCCATATAACACTATTAACATATCAATATTATTATATCGTGAACTCTTAACAGCTGGTGATTTAGGAATTATCAGTCTGGTTGACTTTGTCTATTTTAGATAAGTCATGAGACACTTGAGTACAATTATAACACGATTAATGTAATATATATTATTGGAGAAATGCTCACTGGCAATATTTACGGCCAGTGGGGTCCAGTATTGTCTTACTCTCGAAAATAATGAGAATTCAGGCACCCCTCGACTATCGTACCCGTTAAATATGTAATTCGAAGGAACGATATAAACAATCCTATTCTATATAGGTAAAAAGGAGTAATGCACCGATCAGCCTGTCTGAATGTATCGAACCATGAGACAGCCTATAGCTTTGCGATTGGTTGATGTTCTTCAGATAAAGGGTGGTAGTTGAAAGTGGGTAAATTAGTGCCAAATATTGTCTGTAAATTTCACATAATTCCTTCGCATAATTAACGCCCACTGGCAATATTTACGGCCAATGGGATCCAGTATTGTCTTAAGCCCCGGTCGCACTGTCAAGAATTGCTTAGGCGAATCACCGCGAACTGGAATATCGGTGATATTATGTCGGCACCTCTTCCCACTTCCCTTATATGTGTTGTAATTTGTTCCTGTATATGGCGAGATTCTGCTGGTGGACGTTTCGTCCCCGAGGCCCGCCCCCTGTACAGACCTTTTGGTCTTTGATATATGTTGGCATTTGTGGGAAGTTGATGCTGGGTCGACATCGGGCCTTACAGACTAGCCTTTTGTGTTAAATGCCGTCATTTACATCTGACGACGATACAGCTCACCAATCTCCAATGTACGAGTTGTCACAGCGAAACAGCTCACCAATTACCAGTATACGAGTTGTCAGAGCATTTCCATCATAGCTCTCTAGATTTGTATCTAATACCGCTTATGCCGGTGCTAGGGGCCGTGTGGTCATATCATCCAAGTTGCCACATGAACAGGTACAATAAAAGCGTACCTGAGATACAACACATATCACGAATCGCTAGATTCTTGGTATGTGCTTTAGAATAGGTTAACCAGAAGACTATTCTGTGAAGTCATGTGACGCAGTCAGTATGTCGGCACCTCTTCCCACTTCCCTTATATGTGTTGTAATTTTTCCTGTATATGGCGAGATTCTGCTGGTGGACGTTTCGTCCCCGAGGCCCGCCCCCTGTACAGACCTTTTGGTCTTTGATATATGTTGGCACTTGTGGGAAGTTGATGCTGGGTCGACATCGGGCCTTACAGACTAGCCTTTTGTGTTAAATGCCGTCATTTACATCTGACGACGATACAGCTCACTTATCTCCAATGTACGAGTTGTCACAGCGAAACAGCTCACCAATTACCAGTTTACGAGTTGTCAGAGCATTTCCATCATAGCTCTCTAGATTTGTATCTAATACCGCTTATGCCGGTGCTAGGGGCCGTGTGGTCATATCATCCAAGTTGCCACATGAACAGGTACAATAAAAGCGTACCTGAGATACAACACATATCACGAATTGCTAGATTCTTGGTATGTGCTTTAGAATAGGTTAACCAGAGGACTATTCTGTGAAGTCATGTGACGCAGTCAGTATGTCGGCACCTCTTCCCACTTCCCTTATATGTGTTGTAAATTGTTCCTGTATATGGCGAGATTCTGCTGGTGGACGTTTCGTCCCCGAGGCCCGCCCCCTGTACAGACCTTTTTGTCTTTGATATATGTTGGCACTTGTGGGAAGTTGATGCTGGAGTCGACATCGGGCCTTACTGAACTGGCAGTTGTGTTAAATGCCGTCATTTACATCTGACGACGATACAGCTCACCAATCTCAATGTACGAGTTGTCACAGCGAAACAGCTCACCAATTACCAGTTTACAGTTGTCGAGCATTTCCATCATAGCTCTCTAGATTTGTATCTAATACCGCTTATGCCGATGCTAGGGGCCGTGTGGTCATATCATCCAAGTTGCCACATGAACAGGTACAACAAAAGCGTGCCTGAGATACAACACATATCACGAATCGTTAGATTCTTGGTATGTGCTTTAGAATAGGTTAACCAAAGGACTATTCTTGTGAAGTCATGTGACGCAGTCAGTATGTCGGCACCTCTTCCCACTTCCCTTATATGTGTTGTAATTATTCCGTATATGGCGAGATACCTCTGCTGGTGGACGTTTCTGTCCTCGAGGCCCGCCCCCCCTACAGACCTTTGGTCTTTGATATATGCCGGGCACTTGTGGGAAGTTGATGCTGGGTCGACATCGGGCCTTACAGACTAGCCTTTGTGTTAAATGCCGCTACTTACATCTGACGACGACACAGCTCACCAATCTCCAATGTACGAGTTGTCACAGCGAAACAGCTCACCAATTACCAGTATACGAGTTGTCAGAGCATTTCCATCATACATGTAGCTCTCTAGATTTGTATCTAATACCGCTTATGCCGGTGCTAGGGGCCGTGTGGTCATATCATCCAAGTTGCCACATGAACAGGTACAATAAAAGCGTACCTGAGATACAATACATATCACGAATTGCTAGATTCTTGGTATGTGCTTTAGAATAGGTTAACCAGAGGACTATTCTGTGAAGTCATGTGACGCAGTCAGTATGTCGGCACCTCTTCCCACTTCCCTTATATGTGTTGTAATTTTTTCCTGTATATGGCGAGATTCTGCTGGTGGACGCTTCGTCCCCGAGGCCCGCCCCCTGTACAGACCTTTTGGTCTTTGATATATGTTGGCACTTGTGGGAAGTTGATGCTGGGTCGACATCGGGCCTTACAGACTAGCCTTTTGTGTTAAATGCCGTCATTTACATCTGACGACGATACAGCTCACCAATCTCCAATGTACGAGTTGCCACAGCGAAACAGCTCACCAATTACCAGTTTACGAGTTGTCAGAGCATTTCCATCATAGCTCTCTAGATTTGTATCTAATACCGCTTATGCCGGTGCTAGGGGCCGTGTGGTCATATCATCCAAGTTGCCACATGAACAGGTACAATAAAAGCGTACCTGAGATACAACACATATCACGAATTGCTAGATTCTCGGTATGTGCTTTAGAATAGGTTAACTGCAGGACTATTATTCTGTGAAGTCATGTGACGCAGTCAGTATGTCGGCACCTCTTCCCACTTCCTTATATGTGTTGTAATTCTGTTCTGGTATATGGCGAGATTCGCTGGTGGACGTTTCATCCCCGAGGCCTGCCCTGTACAGACCTTTTGGTCTTTGATATATGTTGGCATTTGTGGGAAGTTGACGCTGGGTCGACATCGGGCCTTACAGACTAGTCTTTTGCGTTAAATGCCGTCATTTTTATCTGACGACGATGTAGCTCACCAATCCCCAGTGTACGAGTTGTCACAGCCAAACAGCTCACCAATTACCAATACTCGACTTGTCAGAGCATTTCCATCATATCTCTCTGGATTTGTATCTAATACCGCTTATGCCGGTGCTAGGGCCCGTGTGGTCATATCATCCAAGTTATCACATGAACAGGTACAATAAAAGCGTACCTGAGATACACCACATATCACGAATCGTTAGATTCTTGGTATGTGCTTTAGAATAAGTTAACCAGAAGACTATTCTGTGAAGTCATGTGACGCAGTCAGTATGTCGGCACCTCTTCCCACTTCCCTTATATGTGTTTTATTTTTTTCCTGTATATGGCGAGATTCTGCTGGTGGACGTTTCGTCCCCGAGGCCCGCCCCCTGTACAGACCATTTGGTCTTTGATATATGTTGGCATTTGTGGGAAGTTGATGCTGGGTCGACATCGGGCCTTACAGACTAGTCTTTTGTGTTAAATGCCGTCATTTACATCTGATGACGATACAGCTCACCAATATCCAATGTACGAGTTGTCACAGCGAAACAGCTCACCAATTACCAGTATACGAGTTGTCAGAGCATTTCCATCATAGCTCTCTTAGATTTGTATCTAATACCGCTTATGCCGGTGCTAGGGGCCGTGTGGTCATATCATCCAAGTTGCCACATGAACAGGTACAATAAAAGCGTACCTGAGATACAATACATATCACGAATTGCTAGATTCTTGGTATGTGCTTTAGAATAGGTTAACCAGAGGACTATTCTGTGAAGTCATGTGACGCAGTCAGTATGTCGGCACCTCTTCCCACTTCCCTTATATGTGTTGTAATTTGTTCCTGTATATGGCGAGATTCTGCTGGTGGACGTTTCGTCCCCGAGGCCCGCCCCCTGTACAGACCTTTTGGTCTTTGATATATGTTGGCACTTGTGGGAAGTTGATGCTGGGTCGACATCGGGCCTTACAGACTAGCCTTTTGTGTTAAATGCCGTCATTTACATCTGACGACGATACAGCTCACCAATCTCCAATGTACGAGTTGCCACAGCGAAACAGCTCACCAATTACCAGTTTACGAGTTGTCAGAGCATTTCCATCATAGCTCTCTAGATTTGTATCTAATACCGCTTATGCCGGTGCTAGGGGCCGTGTGGTCATATCATCCAAGTTGCCACATGAACAGGTACAATAAAAGCGTACCTGAGATACAACACATATCACGAATTGCTAGATTCTTGGTATGTGTTTTAGAATAGGTTAACCAGAGGACTATTCTGTGAAGTCATGTGACGCAGTCAGTATGTCGGCACCTCTTCCCACTTCCCTTATATGTGTTGTAATTTGTTCCTGTATATGGCGAGATTCTGCTGGTGGACGTTTCGTCCCCGAGGCCCGCCCCTGTACGAACCTTTTGGTCTTTGATATGTCTTTGGCACTTGTGGGAAGTTGATGCTGGGTCGACATCGGGCGCCACTGAACTAGTCTTTTGTGTTAAATGCCGTCATTACATCTGACGACGATACAGCTCACCAATCTCCAATGTACGAGTTGTCACAGCGAAACAGCTCACCAATTACCAGTATACGAGTTGTCAGAGCATTTCCATCATAGCTCTCTAGATTTGTATCTATACCGCTTATGCCGGTGCTAGGGGCCGTGTGGTCATATCATCCAAGTTGCCACATGAACAGGTACAATAAAAGCGTACCTGAGATACAACACATATCACGAATCGTTAGATTCTTGGTATGTGCTTTAGAATAGGTTTACCAGAAGACTATTCTGTGAAGTCATGTGACGCAGTCAGTATGTCGGCACCTCTTCCCACTTCCCTTATATGTGTTGTAATTTTTTCCTGTATATGGCGAGATTCTGCTGGTGGACGTTTCGTCCCCGAGGCCCGCCCCCTGTACAGACCTTTTGGTCTTTGATATATGTTGGCATTTGTGGGAAGTTGATGCTGGGTCGACATCGGGCCTTACAGACTAGTCTTTTGTGTTAAATGCCGTCATTTACATCTGACGACGATACAGCTCACCAATCTCCAATGTACGAGTTGTCACAGCGAAACAGCTCACCAATTACCAGTATACGAGTTGTCAGAGCATTTCCATCATAGCTCTCTAAATTTGTATCTAATACCGCTTATGCCGGTGCTAGGGGGCCGTGTGGTCATATCATCCAAGTTGCCACATGAACAGGTACAATAAAAGCGTACCTGAGATACAACACATATCACGAATCGTTAGATTCTTGGTATGTGCTTTAGAATAGGTTAACCAGAAGACTATTCTGTGAAGTCATGTGACGCAGTCAGTATGTCGGCACCTCTTCCCACTTCCCTTATATGTGTTGTAATTTTTACCTGTATATGGCGAGATTCTGCTGGTGGACGTTTCGTCCCCGAGGCCCGCCCCTGTACAGACCTTTTGGTCTTTGATATATGTTGGCATTTGTGGGAAGTTGATGCTGGGTCGACATCGGGCCTTACAGACTAGCCTTTTGTGTTAAATGCCGTCATTTACATCTGACGACGATACAGCTCACCAATCTCCAATGTACGAGTTGTCACAGCGAAACAGCTCACCAATTACCAGTATACGAGTTGTCAGAGCATTTCCATCATAGCTCTCTAGATTTGTATCTAATACCGCTTATGCCGGTGCTAGGGGCCGTGTGGTCATATCATCCAAGTTGCCACATGAACAGGTACAATAAAAGCGTACCTGAGATACAACACATATCACGAATTGCTAGATTCTTGGTATGTGCTTTAGAATAGGTTAACCAGAGGACTATTCTGTGAAGTCATGTGACGCAGTCAGTATGTCGGCACCTCTTCCCACTTCCCTTATATGTGTTGTAATTTGTTCCTGTATATGGCGAGATTCTGCTGGTGGACGTTTCGTCCCCGAGGCCCGCCCCCTGTACAGACCTTTTGGTCTTTGATATATGTTGACATTTGTGGGAAGTTGATGCTGGGTCGACATCGGGCCTTTACAGACTAGTCTTTTGTGTTAAATGCCGTCATTTACATCTGACGACGATACAGCTCACCAATCTCCAATGTACGAGTTGTCACAGCGAAACAGCTCACCAATTACCAGTATACGAGTTGTCAGAGCATTCCATCATAGCTCTCTAGATTTGTATCTAATACCGCTTATGCCGGTGCTAGGGGCCGTGTGGTCATATCATCCAAGTTGCCACATGAACAGGTACAATAAAAGCGTACCTGAGATACAACACATATCACGAATTGCTAGATTCTTGGTATGTGGTTTAGAATAGGTTAACCAGAGGACTATTCTGTGAAGTCATGTGACGCAGTCAGTATGTCGGCACCTCTTCCCACTTCCCTTATATGTGTTGTAATTTGTTCCTGTATATGGCGAGATTCTGCTGGTGGACGTTTCGTCCCCGAGGCCCGCCCCCTGTACAGACCTTTTGGTCTTTGCACTTGTGGAAATGATGTTCGGCCATTACAGACTAGCCTTTTGTGTTAAATGCCGTCATTTACATCTGACGACGATACAGCTCACCAATCTCCAATGTACGAGTTGTCACAGCGAAACAGCTCACCAATTACCAGTATACGAGTTGTCAGAGCATTTCCATCATAGCTCTCTAGATTTGTATCTAATACCGCTTATGCCGGTGCTAGGGGCCGTGTGGTCATATCATCCAAGTTGCCACATGAACAGGTACAATAAAAGCGTACCTGAGATACAACACATATCACTAATCGTTAGATTCTTGGTATGTGCTTAGAATAGGTTAACCAGAGGACTATTCTGTGAAGTCATGTGACCCACTTCCCTTATATGTGTTGTAATTTTTTCCTGTATATGGCGAGATTCTGCTGGTGGACGTTTCGTCCCCGAGGCCCGCCCCCTGTACAGACCTTTTGGTCTTTGATATATGTTGGCATTTGTGGGAAGTTGATGCTGGGTCGACATCGGGCCTTACAGACTAGTCTTTTGTGTTAAATGCCGTCATTTACATCTGACGACGATACAGCTCACCAATCTCCAATGTACGAGTTGTCACAGCGAAACAGCTCACCAATTACCAGTATACGAGTTGTCAGAGCATTTCCATCATAGCTCTCTAGATTTGTATCTAATACCGCTTATGCCGGTGCTAGGGGCCGTGTGGTCATATCATCCAAGTTGCCACATGAACAGGTACAATAAAAGCGTACCTGAGATACAACACATATCACGAATTGCTAGATTCTTGGTATGTGCTTTAGAATAGGTTAACCAGAGGACTATTCTGTGAAGTCATGTGACGCAGTCAGTATGTCGGCACCTCTTCCCACTTCCCTTATATGTGTTGTAATTTTTCCTGTATATGGCGAGATTCTGCTGGTGGACGTTTCGTCCCCGAGGCCCGCCCCCTGTACAGACCTTTTGGTCTTTGATATATGTTGGCACTTGTGGGAAGTTGATGCTGGGTCGACATCGGGCCTTACAGACTAGTCTTTTGTGTTAAATGCCGTCATTTACATCTGACGACGATACAGCTCACCAATCTCCAATGTACGAGTTGTCACAGCGAAACAGCTCACCAATTACCAGTATACGAGTTGTCAGAGCATTTCCATCATAGCTCCCTAGATTTGTATCTAATACCGCTTATGCCGGTGCTAGGGGCCGTGTGGTCATATCATCCAAGTTGCCACATGAACAGGTACAATAAAAGCGTACCTGAGATACAACACATATCACGAATTGCTAGATTCTTGGTATGTGCTTTAGAATAGGTTAACCAGAGGACTATTCTGTGAAGTCATGTGACGCAGTCAGTATGTCGGCACCTCTTCCCACTTCCCTTATATGTGTTGTAATTTTTTCCTGTATATGGCGAGATTCTGCTGGTGGACGTTTCGTCCCCGAGGCCCGCCCCCTGTACAGACCTTTTGGTCTTTGATATATGTTGGCACTTGTGGGAAGTTGATGCTGGGTCGACATCGGGCCTTACAGACTAGTCTTTTGTGTTAAATGCCGTCATTTACATCTGACGACGATACAGCTCACCAATCTCCAATGTACGAGTTGTCACAGCGAAACAGCTCACCAATTACCAGTATACGAGTTGTCAGAGCATTTCCATCATAGCTCTCTAGATTTGTATCTAATACCGCTTATGCCGGTGCTAGGGGCCGTGTGGTCATATCATCCAAGTTGCCACATGAACAGGTACAATAAAAGCGTACCTGAGATACAACACATATCACGAATTGCTAGATTCTTGGTATGTGCTTTAGAATAGGTTAACCAGAGGACTATTCTGTGAAGTCATGTGACGCAGTCAGTATGTCGGCACCTCTTCCCACTTCCCTTATATGTGTTGTAATGCCAACAAACCCTGGTCAAACAGGGCTATACCAACAAACACTGGCCAAACACGACTTATAACACCAAACTCTGGTCAAACAGGGCTATACCACCAAACACTGGTCAAACAGGACTATACCATCAAACACTGGTCAAACAGGACTTATACCACCAAACACTGGTCAAACAGGGCTATACCACCAAACACTGGTCAAACAGGGCTATACCAGCAAACGTTGATCAAACAGGGCTATACGACCAAACACTGGTCAAAGAGGGCTATACCACCAAACACTGGTCAACGAGGGCTTTACCACCAAACACTGGTCAAACAGGGCTATACCACCAAACACTGGTCAAACAGGGCTATACCACCAAGCACTGGTCAAACAGGGCTATACCACCAAACACTGGTCAAACAGGACTTATACCACCAAACACTGGTCAAACAGGGCTATACCACCAAACACTTATACCACCAAACACTGGTCAAACAAGCATATATCAACAAACACTGGTCAAATAGGGCTATACCACCAAACACTGGTCAAAAAGGGATATACCACCAAACACTGGTCAAACAAGGCTATACTACCAAACACTGGTCAAATTGGGCTATACCACCAAACACTGGTCAAACAGTACCATACCACCAAACACTGGTCAAACAGGGCTATACCACCAAACACTGGTCAAACAGGGCTATACCACCAAACGCTGGTCAAACAGAGATATACCACCAAACACTGGTCAAACAGGGCTATACCAACAAACACTGGTCAAACAGGGCTATACCACCAAACTCTGGTCAGACAAGGATATACAAACAAACACTTATCAAACAGGGCTATACCACCAAACACTGGTCAAACAGGGCTATACCACCAAAGACTGGTCAAACAGGGATATACCACCAAACACTGGTCAAACAGGGCTATACCACCAAACACTGGTCAAACAGGGATATACCAGCAAACACTGGTCAAACAGGGATACACCACCAAACACTGGTCAAACAGGGATATACCACCAAACACTGGTCAAACAGGGATATACCACCAAACACTGGTCAAACAGGGATATACCACCAAACACTGGTCAAACTGGGATATACCACCAAACACTGGTCAAACAGGGATATACCACCAAACACTGGTCAAACAAGGATATACCACCAAACACTGGTCAAAGAGGACTATACCACCAAACACTGGTCAAACAGGGCTGTACCACCAAACACTGGTCAAACAGGGATATACCACCAAACACTGGTCAAACAAGGATATACCACCAAACACTGGTCAAAGAGGACTATACCACAAAACACTCGTCAAACAGGACTTATACCACCAAACGCTGGTCAAACAGGGCTATACCACCAAACACTGGTCAAACAGGGCTATACCACCAAACACTGGTCAAACAGGGATATACCACCAAACACTGGTCAAAGAGGACTATTACACCAAACACTGGTCAGACAGGACTATACCACCAAACACTGGTCAAACAGGACTTATACCACCAAACGCTGGTCAAACAGGGCTATACCACTAAACACTGGTCAAATAGGGCCATACCACCAAACACTGGTCAAACAGGGCTATGCCAACAAACCCTGGTCAAACAGGGCTATACCACCAAAGACTGGTCAAACAGGGTCCTACAACCAAACACTGGTCAAACAGGGATAAACCACCAAACACTGGTCGAACAGGGCTATACCACCAAACACTGGTCAAACAGGTCTATACCACCAAACACTGGTCAAACAGGACTTATACCACCAAACACTGGTCAAACAGGGCTATACCACCAAACACCTATACCACCAAACACTGGTCAAACAAGCATATATCAACAAACACTGGTCAAATAGGGCTATACCACCAAACACTGGTCAAAAAGGGATATACCACCAAACACTGGTCAAACAAGGCAATACTACCAAACACTGGTCAAACAGGGCTATACCACCAAACACTGGTCAAACAGTACCATACCACCAAACACTGGTCAAACAGGGCTATACCACCAAACACTGGTCAAACAGGGCTATACCACCAAACGCTGGTCAAACAGAGATATACCACCAAACACTGGTCAAACAGGGCTATACCACCAAACACTGGTCAAACAGGGCTATACCACCAAACTCTGGTCAAACAAGGATATACCAACAAACACTGATCAAACAGGGCTATACCACCAAACACTGGTCAAACAGGGCTATACCACCAAAGACTGGTCAAACAGGGATATACCACCAAACACTGGTCAAACAGGGCTATACCACCAAACACTGGTCAAACAGGGATATACCAGCAAACACTGGTCAAACAGGGATATACCACCAAACACTGGTCAAACAGGGATATACCACCAAACACTGGTCAAACAGGGATATACCATCAAACACTGGTCAAACAGGGATATACCACCAAACACTGGTCAAACTGGGATATACCACCAAACACTGGTCAAACAAGGATATACCACCAAACACTGGTCAAACAAGGATATACCACCAAAAACTGGTCAAAGAGGACTCTACCACCAAACACTGGTCAAACAGGGCTATACCACCAAACACTGGTCAAACAGGGATATACCACCAAACACTGGTCAAACAAGGATATACCACCAAACACTGGTCAAAGAGGACTATACCACCAAACACTGGTCAAACAGGACTTATACCACCAAACGCTGGTCAAACAGGGATATACCACTAAACACTGGTCAAATATGGCCATACCACCAAACGTTGGTCAAACAAAGCTATATCACGAAACACTGGTCAAACAGGGCTATACCACTAAACACTGGTCAAATAGGGCTATACCACCAAACACTGGTCAAACAGGGCTATACCACCAAACGCTGGTCAAACAGGGCTATACCACCAAACACTGGTCAAACAGGGCTATACCACCAAACACTGGTCAAACATGGATATACCACTAAACACTGGTCAAAGAGGACTATACCACCAAACACTGGTCAGACAGGACTATACCACCAAACACTGGTCAAACAGGACTTATACCACCAAACGCTGGTCAAACAGGGCTATACCACTAAACACTGGTCAAATAGGGCCATACCACCAAACGCTGGTCAAACAGGGCAATGCCAACAAACCCTGGTCAAACAGGGCTATACCACCAAAGACTGGTCAAACAGGGTCCTACAACCAAACACTGGTCAAACAGGGATATACCACCAAACACTGGTCAAACAGGACTATACCATCAAACACTGGTCAAACAGGACTTATACCACCAAACCCTGGTCAAACAGGGCTATACCACCAAAGACTGGTCAAACAGGGATATACCACCAAACACTGGTCAAACAGGGCTATACCACCAAACACTGGTCAAACAGGGATATACCAGCAAACACTGGTCAAACTGGGATATACCACCAAACACTGGTCAAACAAGGATATACCACCAAACACTGGTCAAACAAGGATATACCACCAAAAACTGGTCAAAGAGGACTATACCACCAAACACTGGTCAAACAGGGCTATACCACCAAACACTGGTCAAACAGGGATATACCACCAAACACTGGTCAAACAAGGATATACCACCAAACACTGGTCAAAGAGGACTATACCACCAAACACTGGTCAAACAGGACTTATACCACCAAACGCTGGTCAAACAGGGCTATACCACTAAACACTGGTCAAATATGGCCATACCACCAAACGTTGGTCAAACAAAGCTATATCACGAAACACTGGTCAAACAGGGCTATACCACTAAACACTGGTCAAATAGGGCTATACCACCAAACACTGGTCAAACAGGGCTATACCACCAAACGCTGGTCAAACAGGGCTATACCACCAAACACTGGTCAAACAGGGATATACCACTAAACACTGGTCAAAGAGGACTATACCACCAAACACTGGTCAGACAGGACTATACCACCAAACACTGGTCAAACAGGACTTATACCACCAAACGCTGGTCAAACAGGGCTATACCACTAAACACTGGTCAAATAGGGCCATACCACCAAACACTGGTCAAACAGGGCTATGCCAACAAACCCTGGTCAAACAGGGCTATACCACCAAAGACTGGTCAAACAGGGTCCTACAACCAAACACTGGTCAAACAGGGATATACCACCAAACACTGGTCAAACAGGACTATACCATCAAACACTGGTCAAACAGGACTTATACCACCAAACCCTGGTCAAACAGGGCTATACCACCAAAGACTGGTCAAGCAAAGCTATGCCAACAAACACTGCTCAAACAGGGCTTTTCCACCAAACGCTGGTCAAACAGGGTCCTACAACCAAACACTGGTCAAACAGGGATATACCACCAAACACTGGTCAAACAGTACTATACCATCAAACACTGGTCAAACAGGACTTATACCACCAAACACTGGTCAAACAGGGCTATACCACCAAACACTGGTCAAACAGGGCTATACCACCAAACGTTGATCAAACAGGGCTATACCACCAAACACTGCTCAAAGAGGCCTATACCACCAAACACTGGTCAACGAGGGCTTTACCACCAAACACTGGTCAAACAGTACCATACCACCAAACACTGGTCGAACAGGGCTATACCACCAAACACTGGTCAAACAGGTCTATACCACCAAACACTGGTCAAACAGGGCTATACCACCAAACACTGGTCAAACAGGACTATACCATCAAACACTGGTCAAACAGGACTTATACCACCAAACACTGGTCAAACAGGGCTATACCACCAAACACTGGTCAAACAGGGCTATACCACCAAACGTTGATCAAACAGGGCTATACCACCAAACACTGGTCAAAGAGGGCTATACCACCAAACACTGGTCAACGAGGGCTTTACCACCAAACACTGGTCAAACAGGGCTATACCACCAAACACTAGTCAAACAGGGCTATACCACCAAGCACTGGTCAAACAGGGCTATACCACCAAACACTGGTCAAACAGGACTTATACCACCAAACACTGGTCAAACAGGGCTATACCACCAAACACTTATACCACCAAACACTGGTCAAACAAGCATATATCAACAAACACTGGTCAAATAGGGCTATACCACCAAACACTGGTCAAAAAGGGATATACCACCAAACACTGGTCAGACAAGGCTATACTACCAAACACTGGTCAAACAGGGCTATACCACCAAACACTGGTCAAACAGTACCATACCACCAAACACTGGTCAAACAGGGCTATACCACCAAACACTGGTCAAACAGGGCTATACCACCAAACGCTGGTCAAACAGAGATATACCACCAAACACTGGTCAAACAGGGCTATACCACCAAACACTGGTCAAACAGGGCTATACCACCAAACACTGGTCAAACAAGGATATACCAACAAACACTGATCAAACAGGGCTATACCACCAAACACTGGTCAAACAGGGATATACCACCAAACACTGGTCAAAGAGGACTATACCACCAAACACTGGTCAGACAGGACTATACAACCAAACACTGGTCAAACAGGACTTATACCACCAAACGCTGATCAAACAGGGCTATACCACTAAACACTGGTCAAATAGGACCATACCACCAAACGCTGGTCAAACAGGGCTATGCCAACAAACCCTGGTCAAACAGGGCTATACCAACAAACACTGGCCAAACAGGGATAGACCACCAAACACTGGTCAAAGAGGGCTATACCACAAAACACTGGTCAAACAGGGCTATACCACCAAACACTGGTCAAACAGGACTATACCACCAAACACTGGTCAAACTGGGATATACCACCAAACACTGGTCAAACACCATAACCAAACTGGTCATACCACCAAACACTGGGAGGGCTATACCACCAAACACTGGTCAAACAGGACTATACCACCAAACACTGGTCAAACAGGGCTATACCACCAAACACTGGTCAAACAGGGCTATACCACCAAACGCTGGTCAAACAGGGATATACCACCAAACACTGGTCAAACAGGGCTATACCACCAAACACTGGTCAAACAGGGCTATACCACCAAACGCTGGGATCAAACAGGGCTATACCACCAAACACTGGTCAAACAGGGCTATACCACCAAACGCTGGTCAAACAGGGCTATACCACCAAACACTGGTCAAACAGGGATATACCACTAAACACTGGTCAAAGAGGACTATACCACCAAACACTGGTCAGACAGGACTATACCACCAAACACTGGTCAAACAGGACTTATACCACCAAACGCTGGTCAAACAGGGCTATACCACTAAACACTGGTCAAATAGGGCCATACCACCAAACGCTGGTCAAACAGGGCTATGCCAACAAACCCTGGTCAAACAGGGCTATACCACCAAAGACTGGTCAAACAGGGTCCTACAACCAAACACTGGTCAAACAGGGATATACCACCAAACACTGGTCAAACAGGACTATACCATCAAACACTGGTCAAACAGGACTTATACCACCAAACCCTGGTCAAACAGGGCTATACCACCAAAGACTGGTCAAGCAAAGCTATGCCAACAAACACTGCTCAAACAGGGCTTTTCCACCAAACGCTGGTCAAACAGGGTCCTACAACCAAACACTGGTCAAACAGGGATATACCACCAAACACTGGTCAAACAGTACTATACCATCAAACACTGGTCAAACAGGACTTATACCACCAAACACTGGTCAAACAGGGCTATACCACCAAACACTGGTCAAACAGGGCTATACCACCAAACGTTGATCAAACAGGGCTATACCACCAAACACTGCTCAAAGAGGCCTATACCACCAAACACTGGTCAACGAGGGCTTTACCACCAAACACTGGTCAAACAGTACCATACCACCAAACACTGGTCGAACAGGGCTATACCACCAAACACTGGTCAAACAGGTCTATACCACCAAACACTGGTCAAACAGGGCTATACCACCAAGCACTGGTCAAACAGGGCTATACCACCAAACACTAGTCAAACAGGGCTATACCACCAAGCACTGGTCAAACAGGGCTATACCACCAAACACTGGTCAAACAGGACTTATACCACCAAACACTGGTCAAACAGGGCTATACCACCAAACACTTATACCACCAAACACTGGTCAAACAAGCATATATCAACAAACACTGGTCAAATAGGGCTATACCACCAAACACTGGTCAAAAAGGGATATACCACCAAACACTGGTCAGACAAGGCTATACTACCAAACACTGGTCAAACAGGGCTATACCACCAAACACTGGTCAAACAGTACCATACCACCAAACACTGGTCAAACAGGGCTATACCACCAAACACTGGTCAAACAGGGCTATACCACCAAACGCTGGTCAAACAGAGATATACCACCAAACACTGGTCAAACAGGGCTATACCACCAAACACTGGTCAAACAGGGCTATACCACCAAACACTGGTCAAACAAGGATATACCAACAAACACTGATCAAACAGGGCTATACCACCAAACACTGGTCAAACAGGGATATACCACCAAACACTGGTCAAAGAGGACTATACCACCAAACACTGGTCAGACAGGACTATACAACCAAACACTGGTCAAACAGGACTTATACCACCAAACGCTGATCAAACAGGGCTATACCACTAAACACTGGTCAAATAGGACCATACCACCAAACGCTGGTCAAACAGGGCTATGCCAACAAACCCTGGTCAAACAGGGCTATACCAACAAACACTGGCCAAACAGGGATAGACCACCAAACACTGGTCAAAGAGGGCTATACCACAAAACACTGGTCAAACAGGGCTATACCACCAAACACTGGTCAAACAGGACTATACCACCAAACACTGGTCAAACAGGGCTATACCACCAAACACTGGTCAAACAAGAATATACCAAAAAACAATGGTCAAACAGGGCTATACCAACAAACACTGGTCAAACAGGGGTATACCACCAAACACTGGTTAAAGAGGGCTATACCACCAAACACTGGTCAAACAGGACTATACCACCAAACACTGGTTAAACAGGACTTATACCACCAAACACTGGTCAAACAGGGATATACCGCCAAACACTGGTCAAACAGGGCTATACCACCAAACACTGGTCAAACACGGCTATACCACCAAACAGTGATCAAACAGGACTATACCACCAAACACTGGTCAAACAGGGCTATACCACCAAACACTGGTCAAACAGGGCTATACCAAGAAAAACTGGTCAAATAGGGATATACCACCAAACATTGGTCAAAGAGGGCTATACCACCAAACACTGGGCAAACAGGACTATACCACCAAACACTGGTCAAACAGGACTTATACCACCAAACACTGGTCAAACAGGGCTATACCACCAAACACTGGTCAAAGAGGACTATACCACCAAACACTGGGCAAACAGGACTATACCACCAAACACTGCCCAAACAGGACTTATACCACCAAACACTGGTGAAACAGGGCTATACCACCAAACACTGCTCAAACAGGGCTATACCACCAAACACTGGTGAAACAGGGCTATACCACCAAACACTGGTGAAACAGGGCTATACCACCAAACACTGGTCGAACAGGGCTATACCACCAAACACTGATCAAACAGGTCACCAAACACTGGTCAAACAGGGCTATACCACCAAACACTGGTCAAACAGGATTATACCATTAAACACTGGTCAAACAGGACTTATACCACCAAACACTGGTCAAACAGGGCTATACCACCAAACACTGGTCAAACAGGGCTATACCACCAAACGTTGATCAAACAGGGCTATACCACCAAACACTGGTCAAAGAGGGCTATACCACCAAACACTGGTCAACGAGGGCTTTACCACCAAACACTGGTCAAACAGGGCTATACCACCAAGCACTGGTCAAACAGGGCTATACCACCAAGCACTGGTCAAACAGGGCTATACCACCAAACACTGGTCAAACAGGACTTATACCACCAAACACTGGTCAAACAGGGCTATACCACCAAACACTTATACCACCAAACACTGGTCAAACAAGATTCAAGATTCAAGATTCAAGATTTTATTGTACGAACACCAGATATGGCAGAGTACAAGAGTAAATAAAATCAGTAGAACAAGCATATATCAACAAACACTGGTCAAATAGGGCTATACCACCAAACACTGGTCAAACAGTACCATACCACCAAACACTGGCCAAACAGGGCTATACCACCAAACACTGGTCAAACAGGGCTATACCACCAAACGCTGGTCAAACAGAGATATACCACCAAACACTGGTCAAACAGGGCTATACCACCAAACACTGGTCAAACAGGGCTATACCACCAAACACTGGTCAAACAAGGATATACCAAAACAATGGTCAAACAGGGACTATACCACCAAACACTGGTCAAGACAGGGATATACCACCAAACTGGTGGACTATACCACCAAACAGACAGGACTATACCACCAAACACTGATCAAACAGGGCTATACCACTAAACACTGGTCAAATAGGACCATACCACCAAACGCTGGTCAAACAGGGCTATGCCAACAAAGCCTGGTCAAACAGGGCTATACCAACAAACACTGGCCAAACAGGGATAGACCACCAAACACTGGTCAAAGAGGGCTATACTGGTCAAACAGGGCTATAACACTGGTCAAACAGGGCTATACCACCAAACACTGGTCAAACAGGACTATACCACCAAACACTGGTCAAACAGGGCTATACCACCAAACACTGGTCAAACAAGAATATAACAAAAAACAATGGTCAAACAGGGCTATACCAACAAACACTGGTCAAACAGGGGTATACCACCAAACACTGGTTAAAGAGGGCTATACCACCAAACACTGGTCAAACAGGACTATACCGCCAAACACTGGTTAAACAGGACTTATACCACCAAACACTGGTCAAACAGGGATATACCGCCAAACACTGGTCAAACAGGGCTATACCACCAAACACTGGTCAAACAGGGCTATACCACCAAACAGTGGTCAAACAGGACTATACCACCAAACACTGGTCAAACAGGGCTATACCACCAAACACTGGTCAAACAGGGCTATACCAAGAAAAACTGGTCAAATAGGGATATACCACCAAACACTGGTCAAAGAGGGCTATACCACCAAACACTGGGCAAACAGGACTATACCACCAAACACTGGTCAAACAGGACTTATACCACCAAACACTGGTCAAACAGGGCTATACCACCAAACACTGGTCAAAGAGGGCTATACCACCAAACACTGGGCAAACAGGACTATACCACCAAACACTGCCCAAACAGGACTTATACCACCAAACACTGGTCAAACAGGGCTATACCACCAAACACTGCTCAAACAGGGCTATACCACCAAACACTGGTGAAACAGGGCTATACCACCAAACACTGGTGAAACAGGGCTATACCACCAAACACTGGTCGAACAGGGCTATACCACCAAACACTGGTCAAACAGGTCTATACCACCAAACACTGGTCAAACAGGGCTATACCACCAAACACTGGTCAAACAGGATTATACCATTAAACACTGGTCAAACAGGACTTATACCACCAAACACTGGTCAAACAGGGCTATACCACCAAACACTGGTCAAACAGGGCTATACCACCAAACGTTGATCAAACAGGGCTATACCACCAAACACTGGTCAAAGAGGGCTATACCACCAAACACTGGTCAACGAGGGCTTTACCACCAAACACTGGTCAAACAGGGCTATACCACCAAACACTGGTCAAACAGGGCTATACCACCAAGCACTGGTCAAACAGGGCTATACCACCAAACACTGGTCAAACAGGGCTATACCACCAAACACTTATACCACCAAACACTGGTCAAACAAGCATATATCAACAAACACTGGTCAAATAGGGCTATACCACCAAACACTGGTCAAAAAGGGATAGACCACCAAACAACGGTCAAACAAGGCTATACTACCAAACACTGGTCAAACAGGGCTATACCACCAAACACTGGTCAAACAGTACCATACCACCAAACACTGGTCAAACAGGGCTATACCATCAAACACTGGTCAAACAGGGCTATACCACCAAACGCTGGTCAAACAGAGATATACCACCAAACACTGGTCAAACAGGGCTATACCACCAAACACTGGTCAAACAGTACCATACCTCCAAACACTGGTCAAACAGGGCTATACCACCAAACACTGGTCAAACAGGGCTATACCACCAAACGCTGGTCAAACAGAGATATACCACCAAACACTGGTCAAACAGGGCTATACCACCAAACACTGGTCAAACAGGGCTATACCACCAAACACTGGTCAAACAAGGATATACCAACAAACACTGATCAAACAGGGCTATACCACCAAACACTGGTCAAACAGGGATATACCACCAAACACTGGTCAAAGAGGACTATACCACCAAACACTGGTCAGACAGGACTATACAACCAAACACTGGTCAAACAGGACTTAGACCACCAAACGCTGGTCAAACAGGGCTATACCACTAAACACTGGTCAAATAGGACCATACCACCAAACGCTGGTCAAACAGGGCTATGCCAACAAACCCTGGTCAAACAGGGCTATACCAACAAACACTGGCCAAACAGGGATAGACCACCAAACACTGGTCAAAGAGGGCTATACCACAAAACAATGGTCAAACAGGGCTATACCACCAACACTGGTCAAACAGGACTATACCACCAAACACTGGTCAAACAGGGCTATACCACCAAACACTGGTCAAACAAGAATATACCAAAAAACAATGGTCAAACAGGGCTATACCAACAAACACTGGTCAAACAGGGGTATACCACCAAACACTGGTTAAAGAGGGCTATACCACCAAACACTGGTCAAACAGGACTATACCACCAAACACTGGTTAAACAGGACTTATACCACCAAACACTGGTCAAACAGGGATATACCGCCAAACACTGGTCAAACAGGGCTATACCACCAAACATTGGTAAAACAGGGCTATACCACCAAACAGTGGTCAAACAGGACTATACCACCAAACACTGGTCAAACAGGGCTATACCACCAAACACTGGTCAAACAGGGCTATACCAAGAAAAACTGGTCAAATAGGGATATACCACCAAACACTGGTCAAAGAGGGCTATACCACCAAACACTGGGCAAACAGGACTATACCACCAAACACTGGTCAAACAGGACTTATACCACCAAACACTGGTCAAACAGGGCTATACCACCAAACACTGGTCAAAGAGGGCTATACCACCAAACACTGGGCAAACAGGACTATACCACCAAACACTGCCCAAACAGGACTTATACCACCAAACACTGGTCAAACAGGGCTATACCACCAAACACTGCTCAAACAGCGCTATACCACCAAACACTGGTGAAACAGGGCTATACCACCAAACACTGGTCGAACAGGGCTATACCACCAAACACTGGTCAAACAGGTCTATACCACCAAACACTGGTCAAACAGGGCTATACCACCAAACACTGGTCAAACAGGACTATACCATTAACCACTGGTCAAACAGGACTTATACCGCCAAACACTGGTCAAACAGGGCTATACCACCAAACACTGATCAAACAGGGCTATACCACCAAACGTTGATCAAACAGGGCTATACCACCAAACACTGGTCAAAGAGGGCTATACCACCAAACACTGGTCAGCGAGGGCTTTACCACCAAACACTGGTCAAACAGGGCTATACCACCAAACACTGGTCAAACAGGGCTATACCACCAAGCACTGGTCAAACAGGGCTATACCACCAAACACTGGTCAAACAGGACTTATACCACCAAACACTGGTCAAACAGGGCTATACCACCAAACACTTATACCACCAAACACTGGTCAAACAAGCATATATCAACAAACACTGGTCAAATAGGGCTATACCACCAAACACTGGTCAAAAAGGGATATACCACCAAACAACGGTCAAACAAGGCTATACTACCAAACACTGGTCAAACAGGGCTATACCACCAAACACTGGTCAAACAGGACTTATACCACCAAACACTGGTCAAACAGGGCTATACCACCAAACACTGGTCAAAGAGGGCTATACCACCAAACACTGGGCAAACAGGACTATACCACCAGACACTGCCCAAACAGGACTTATACCACCAAACACTGGTCAAACAGGGCTATACCACCAAACACTGCTCAAACAGGGCTATACCACCAAACACTGGTGAAACAGGGCTATACCACCAAACACTGGTGAAACAGGGCTATACCACCAAACACTGGTCGAACAGGGCTATACCACCAAACACTGATCAAACAGGTCACCAAACACTGGTCAAACAGGGCTATACCACCAAACACTGGTCAAACAGGATTATACCATTAAACACTGGTCAAACAGGACTTATACCACCAAACACTGGTCAAACAGGGCTATACCACCAAACACTGGTCAAACAGGGCTATACCACCAAACGTTGATCAAACAGGGCTATACCACCAAACACTGGTCAAAGAGGGCTATACCACCAAACACTGGTCAACGAGGGCTTTACCACCAAACACTGGTCAAACAGGGCTATACCACCAAGCACTGGTCAAACAGGGCTATACCACCAAGCACTGGTCAAACAGGGCTATACCACCAAACACTGGTCAAACAGGACTTATACCACCAAACACTGGTCAAACAGGGCTATACCACCAAACACTTATACCACCAAACACTGGTCAAACAAGCATATATCAACAAACACTGGTCAAATAGGGCTATACCACCAAACACTGGTCAAAAAGGGATATACCACCAAACACTGGTCAAACAAGGCTATACTACCAAACACTGGTCAAATTGGGCTATACCACCAAACACTGGTCAAACAGTACCATACCACCAAACACTGGTCAAACAGGGCTATACCACCAAACACTGGTCAAACAGGGCTATACCACCAAACGCTGGTCAAACAGAGATATACCACCAAACACTGGTCAAACAGGGCTATACCACCAAACACTGGTCAAACAGGGCTATACCACCAAACACTGGTCAAACAAGCATATACCAACAAACACTGATCAAACAGGGCTATACCACCAAACACTGGTCAAACAGGGATATACCACCGAACACTGGTCAAAGAGGACTATACCACCAAACACTGGTCAGACAGGACTATACAACCAAACACTGGTCAAACAGGACTTATACCACCAAACGCTGATCAAACAGGGCTATACCACTAAACACTGGTCAAATAGGACCATACCGCCAAACGCTGGTCAAACAGGGCTATGCCAACAAACCCTGGTCAAACAGGGCTATACCAACAAACACTGGCCAAACAGGGATAGACCACCAAACACTGGTCAAAGAGGGCTATACCACAAAACACTGGTCAAACAGGGCTATACCACCAAACACTGGTCAAACAGGACTATACCACCAAACACTGGTCAAACAGGGCTATACCACCAAACACTGGTCAAACAAGAATATAACAAAAAACAATGGTCAAACAGGGCTATACCAACAAACACTGGTCAAACAGGGGTATACCACCAAACACTGGTTAAAGAGGGCTATACCACCAAACACTGGTCAAACAGGACTATACCGCCAAACACTGGTTAAACAGGACTTATACCACCAAACACTGGTCAAACAGGGATATACCGCCAAACACTGGTCAAACAGGGCTATACCACCAAACACTGGTCAAACAGGGCTATACCACCAAACAGTGGTCAAACAGGACTATACCACCAAACACTGGTCAAACAGGGCTATACCACCAAACACTGGTCAAACAGGGCTATACCAAGAAAAACTGGTCAAATAGGGATATACCACCAAACACTGGTCAAAGAGGGCTATACCACCAAACACTGGGCAAACAGGACTATACCACCAAACACTGGTCAAACAGGACTTATACCACCAAACACTGGTCAAACAGGGCTATACCACCAAACACTGGTCAAAGAGGGCTATACCACCAAACACTGGGCAAACAGGACTATACCACCAAACACTGCCCAAACAGGACTTATACCACCAAACACTGGTCAAACAGGGCTATACCACCAAACACTGCTCAAACAGGGCTATACCACCAAACACTGGTGAAACAGGGCTATACCACCAAACACTGGTGAAACAGGGCTATACCACCAAACACTGGTCGAACAGGGCTATACCACCAAACACTGGTCAAACAGGTCTATACCACCAAACACTGGTCAAACAGGGCTATACCACCAAACACTGGTCAAACAGGACTATACCATTAAACACTGGTCAAACAGGACTTATACCACCAAACACTGGTCAAACAGGGCTATACCACCAAACACTGGTCAAACAGGGCTATACCACCAAACGTTGATCAAACAGGGCTATACCACCAAACACTGGTCAAAGAGGGCTATACCACCAAACACTGGTCAACGAGGGCTTTACCACCAAACACTGGTCAAACAGGGCTATACCACCAAACACTGGTCAAACAGGGCTATACCACCAAGCACTGGTCAAACAGGGCTATACCACCAAACACTGGTCAAACAGGGCTATACCACCAAACACTTATACCACCAAACACTGGTCAAACAAGCATATATCAACAAACACTGGTCAAATAGGGCTATCCCACCAAACACTGGTCAAAAAGGGATAGACCACCAAACAACGGTCAAACAAGGCTATACTACCAAACACTGGTCAAACAGGGCTATACCACCTTACACTGGTCAAACAGTACCATACCACCAAACACTGGTCAAACAGGGCTATACCATCAAACACTGGTCAAACAGGGCTATACCACCAAACGCTGGTCAAACAGAGATATACCACCAAACACTGGTCAAACAGGGCTATACCACCAAACACTGGTCAAACAGTACCATACCTCCAAACACTGGTCAAACAGGGCTATACCACCAAACACTGGTCAAACAGGGCTATACCACCAAACGCTGGTCAAACAGAGATATACCACCAAACACTGGTCAAACAGGGCTATACCACCAAACACTGGTCAAACAGGGCTATACCACCAAACACTGGTCAAACAAGGATATACCAACAAACACTGATCAAACAGGGCTATACCACCAAACACTGGTCAAACAGGGATATACCACCAAACACTGGTCAAAGAGGACTATACCACCAAACACTGGTCAGACAGGACTATACAACCAAACACTGGTCAAACAGGACTTAGACCACCAAACGCTGGTCAAACAGGGCTATACCACTAAACACTGGTCAAATAGGACCATACCACCAAACGCTGGTCAAACAGGGCTATGCCAACAAACCCTGGTCAAACAGGGCTATACCAACAAACACTGGCCAAACAGGGATAGACCACCAAACACTGGTCAAAGAGGGCTATACCACAAAACAATGGTCAAACAGGGCTATACCACCAACACTGGTCAAACAGGACTATACCACCAAACACTGGTCAAACAGGGCTATACCACCAAACACTGGTCAAACAAGAATATACCAAAAAACAATGGTCAAACAGGGCTATACCAACAAACACTGGTCAAACAGGGGTATACCACCAAACACTGGTTAAAGAGGGCTATACCACCAAACACTGGTCAAACAGGACTATACAACCAAACACTGGTTAAACAGGACTTATACCACCAAACACTGGTCAAACAGGGATATACCGCCAAACACTGGTCAAACAGGGCTATACCACCAAACACTGGTAAAACAGGGCTATACCACCAAACAGTGGTCAAACAGGACTATACCACCAAACACTGGTCAAACAGGGCTATACCACCAAACACTGGTCAAACAGGGCTATACCAAGAAAAACTGGTGAAATAGGGATATACCACCAAACACTGGTCAAAGAGGGCTATACCACCAAACACTGGGCAAACAGGACTATACCACCAAACACTGGTCAAACAGGACTTATACCACCAAACACTGGTCAAACAGGGCTATACCACCAAACACTGGTCAAAGAGGGCTATACCACCAAACACTGGGCAAACAGGACTATACCACCAAACACTGCCCAAACAGGACTTATACCACCAAACACTGGTCAAACAGGGCTATACCACCAAACACTGCTCAAACAGCGCTATACCACCAAACACTGGTGAAACAGGGCTATACCACCAAACACTGGTCGAACAGGGCTATACCACCAAACACTGGTCAAACAGGTCTATACCACCAAACACTGGTCAAACAGGGCTATACCACCAAACACTGGTCAAACAGGACTATACCATTAACCACTGGTCAAACAGGACTTATACCGCCAAACACTGGTCAAACAGGGCTATACCACCAAACACTGATCAAACAGGGCTATACCACCAAACGTTGATCAAACAGGGCTATACCACCAAACACTGGTCAAAGAGGGCTATACCACCAAACACTGGTCAGCGAGGGCTTTACCACCAAACACTGGTCAAACAGGGCTATACCACCAAACACTGGTCAAACAGGGCTATACCACCAAGCACTGGTCAAACAGGGCTATACCACCAAACACTGGTCAAACAGGACTTATACCACCAAACACTGGTCAAACAGGGCTATACCACCAAACACTTATACCACCAAACACTGGTCAAACAAGCATATATCAACAAACACTGGTCAAATAGGGCTATACCACCAAACACTGGTCAAAAAGGGATATACCACCAAACAACGGTCAAACAAGGCTATACTACCAAACACTGGTCAAACAGGGCTATACCACCAAACACTGGTCAAACAGGACTTATACCACCAAACACTGGTCAAACAGGGCTATACCACCAAACACTGGTCAAAGAGGGCTATACCACCAAACACTGGGCAAACAGGACTATACCACCAAACACTGCCCAAACAGGACTTATACCACCAAACACTGGTGAAACAGGGCTATACCACCAAACACTGGTGAAACAGGGCTATACCACCAAACACTGGTCGAACAGGGCTATACCACCAAACACTGGTCAAACAGGTCTATACCACCAAACACTGGTCAAACAGGGCTATACCACCAAACACTGGTCAAACAGGATTATACCATTAAACACTGGTCAAACAGGACTTATACCACCAAACACTGGTCAAACAGGGCTATACCACCAAACACTGGTCAAACAGGGCTATACCACCAAACGTTGATCAAACAGGGCTATACCACCAAACACTGGTCAAAGAGGGCTATACCACCAAACACTGGTCAACGAGGGCTTTACCACCAAACACTGGTCCAACAGGGCTTATACCACCAAACACTGGTCAAACAGGGCTATACCACCAAACACTTATACCACCAAACACTGGTCAAACAAGCATATATCAACAAACACTGGTCAAATAGGGCTATACCACCAAACACTGGTCAAAAAGGGATATACCACCAAACACTGGTCAAACAAGGCTATACTACCAAACACTGGTCAAACAGGGCTATACCACCAAACACTGGTCAAACAGTACCATACCACCAAACACTGGTCAAACAGGGCTATACCACCAAACACTGGTCAAACAGGACTATACCACCAAACACTGGTCAGACAGGACTATACAACCAAACACTGGTCAAACAGGACTTATACCACCAAACGCTGATCAAACAGGGCTATACCACTAAACACTGGTCAAATAGGACCATACCACCAAACGCTGGTCAAACAGGGCTATGCCAACAAACCCTGGTCAAACAGGGCTATACCAACAAACACTGGCCAAACAGGGATAGACCACCAAACACTGGTCAAAGAGGGCTATACCACAAAACACTGGTCAAACAGGGCTATACCACCAAACACTGGTCAAACAGGACTATACCACCAAACACTGGTCAAACAGGGCTATACCACCAAACACTGGTCAAACAAGAATATACCAAAAAACAATGGTCAAACAGGGCTATACCAACAAACACTGGTCAAACAGGGGTATACCACCAAACACTGGTTAAAGAGGGCTATACCACCAAACACTGGTCAAACAGGACTATACCACCAAACACTGGTTAAACAGGACTTATACCACCAAACACTGGTCAAACAGGGATATACCGCCAAACACTGGTCAAACAGGGCTATACCACCAAACACTGGTAAAACAGGGCTATACCACCAAACAGTGGTCAAACAGGACTATACCACCAAACACTGGTCAAACAGGGCTATACCACCAAACACTGGTCAAACAGGGCTATACCAAGAAAAACTGGTCAAATAGGGATATACCACCAAACACTGGTCAAAGAGGGCTATACCACCAAACACTGGGCAAACAGGACTATACCACCAAACACTGGTCAAACAGGACTTATACCACCAAACACTGGTCAAACAGGGCTATACCACCAAACACTGGTCAAAGAGGGCTATACCACCAAACACTGGGCAAACAGGACTATACCACCAAACACTGCCCAAACAGGACTTATACCACCAAACACTGGTCAAACAGGGCTATACCATTAAACACTGGTCAAACAGGACTTATACCACCAAACACTGGTCAAACAGGGCTATACCACCAAACACTGGTCAAACAGGGCTATACCACCAAACGTTGATCAAACAGGGCTATACCACCAAACACTGGTCAAACAGGACTTATACCACCAAACACTGGTCAAACAGGGCTATACCACCAAACACTGGTCAAAGAGGGCTATACCACCAAACACTGGGCAAACAGGACTATACCACCAAACACTGCCCAAACAGGACTTATACCACCAAACACTGGTCAAACAGGGCTATACCACCAAACACTGCTCAAACCGGGCTATACCACCAAACACTGGTGAAACAGGGCTATACCACCAAACACTGGTGAAACAGGGCTATACCACCAAACACTGGTCCAACAGGGCTATACCACCAAACACTGGTCAAACAGGTCTATACCACCAAACACTGGTCAAACAGGGCTATACCACCAAACACTGGTCAAACAGGATTATACCATTAAACACTGGTCAAACAGGACTTATACCACCAAACACTGGTCAAACAGGGCTATACCACCAAACACTGGTCAAACAGGGCTATACCACCAAACGTTGATCAAACAGGGCTATACCACCAAACACTGGTCAAAGAGGGCTATACCACCAAACACTGGTCAACGAGGGCTTTACCACCAAACACTGGTCAAACAGGGCTATACCACCAAACACTGGTCAAACAGGGCTATACCACCAAGCACTGGTCAAACAGGGCTATACCACCAAACACTGGTCAAACAGGGCTATACCACCAAACACTTATACCACCAAACACTGGTCAAACAAGCATATATCAACAAACACTGGTCAAATAGGGCTATACCACCAAACACTGGTCAAAAAGGGATAGACCACCAAACAACGGTCAAACAAGGCTATACTACCAAACACTGGTCAAACAGGGCTATACCACCAAACACTGGTCAAACAGTACCATACCACCAAACACTGGTCAAACAGGGCTATACCATCAAACACTGGTCAAACAGGGCTATACCACCAAACGCTGGTCAAACAGAGATATACCACCAAACACTGGTCAAACAGGGCTATACCACCAAACACTGGTCAAACAGTACCATACCACCAAACACTGGTCAAACAGGGCTATACCACCAAACACTGGTCAAACAGGGCTATACCACCAAACGCTGGTCAAACAGAGATATACCACCAAACACTGGTCAAACAGGGCTATACCACCAAACACTGGTCAAACAGGGCTATACCACCAAACACTGGTCAAACAAGGATATACCAACAAACACTGATCAAACAGGGCTATACCACCAAACACTGGTCAAACAGGGATATACCACCAAACACTGGTCAAAGAGGACTATACCACCAAACACTGGTCAGACAGGACTATACAACCAAACACTGGTCAAACAGGACTTATACCACCAAACGCTGGTCAAACAGGGCTATACCACTAAACACTGGTCAAATAGGACCATACCACCAAACGCTGGTCAAACAGGGCTATGCCAACAAACCCTGGTCAAACAGGGCTATACCAATAAACACTGGCCAAACAGGGATAGACCACCAAACACTGGTCAAAGAGGGCTATACCACAAAACAATGGTCAAACAGGGCTATACCACCAAACACTGGTCAAACAGGACTATACCACCAAACACTGGTCAAACAGGGCTATACCACCAAACACTGGTCAAACAAGAATATACCAAAAAACAATGGTCAAACAGGGCTATACCAACAAACACTGGTCAAACAGGGGTATACCACCAAACACTGGTTAAAGAGGGCTATACCACCAAACACTGGTCAAACAGGACTATACCACCAAACACTGGTTAAACAGGACTTATACCACCAAACACTGGTCAAACAGGGATATACCGCCAAACACTGGTCAAACAGGGCTATACCACCAAACACTGGTAAAACAGGGCTATACCACCAAACAGTGGTCAAACAGGACTATACCACCAAACACTGGTCAAACAGGGCTATACCACCAAACACTGGTCAAACAGGGCTATACCAAGAAAAACTGGTCAAATAGGGATATACCACCAAACACTGGTCAAAGAGGGCTATACCACCAAACACTGGGCAAACAAGACTATACCACCAAACACTGGTCAAACAGGACTTATACCACCAAACACTGGTCAAACAGGGCTATACCACCAAACACTGGTCAAAGAGGGCTATACCACCAAACACTGGGCAAACAGGACTATACCACCAAACACTGCCCAAACAGGACTTATACCACCAAACACTGGTCAAACAGGGCTATACCACCAAACACTGCTCAAACAGGGCTATACCACCAAACACTGGTGAAACAGGGCTATACCACCAAACACTGGTGAAACAGGGCTATACCACCAAACACTGGTCGAACAGGGCTATACCACCAAACACTGGTCAAACAGGTCTATACCACCAAACACTGGTCAAACAGGGCTATACCACCAAACACTGGTCAAACAGGACTATACCATTAAACACTGGTCAAACAGGACTTATACCGCCAAACACTGGTCAAACAGGGCTATACCACCAAACACTGATCAAACAGGGCTATACCACCAAACGTTGATCAAACAGGGCTATACCACCAAACACTGGTCAAAGAGGGCTATACCACCAAACACTGGTCAGCGAGGGCTTTACCACCAAACACTGGTCAAACAGGGCTATACCACCAAACACTGGTCAAACGGGGCTATACCACCAAGCACTGGTCAAACAGGGCTATACCACCAAACACTGGTCAAACAGGACTTATACCACCAAACACTGGTCAAACAGGGCTATACCACCAAACACTTATACCACCAAACACTGGTCAAACAAGCATATATCAACAAACACTGGTCAAATAGGGCTATACCACCAAACACTGGTCAAAAAGGGATATACCACCAAACAACGGTCAAACAAGGCTATACTACCAAACACTGGTCAAACAGGGCTATACCACCAAACACTGGTCAAACAGTACCATACCACCAAACACTGGTCAAACAGGGCTATACCACCAAACACTGGTCAAACAGGGCTATACCACCAAACGCTGGTCAAACAGAGATATACCACCAAACACTGGTCAAACAGGGCTATACCACCAAACACTGGTCAAACAGGGCTATACCACCAAACACTGGTCAAACAAGGATATACCAGCAAACACTGATCAAACAGGGCTATACCACCAAACACTGGTCAAACAGGGCTATACCACCAAAGACTGGTCAAACAGGGCTATACCACCAAACACTGGTCAGACAGGACTATACAACCAAACTCTGGTCAAACAGGACTTATACCACCAAACGCTGGTCAAACAGGGCTATACCACTAAACACTGGTCAAATAGGACCATACCACCAAACGCTGGTCAAACAGGGCATGCCAACAAACCCTGGTCAAACAGGGCTATACCAACAAACACTGGCCAAACAGCGATAGACCACCAAACACTGGTCAAAGACGGCTATACCACAAAACAATGGTCAAACAGGGCTATACCACCAAACACTGGTCAAACAGGACTATACCACCAAACACTGGTCAAACAGGGCTATACCACCAAACACTGGTCAAACAAGAATATACCAAAAAACAATGGTCAAACAGGGCTATACCAACAAACACTGGTCAAACAGGGGTATACCACCAAACACTGGTTAAAGAGGGCTATACCACCAAACACTGGTCAAACAGGACTATACCACCAAACACTGGTTAAACAGGACTTATACCACCAAACACTGGTCAAACAGGGATATACCGCCAAACACTGGTCAAACAGGGCTATATCACCAAACACTGGTAAAACAGGGCTATACCACCAAACAGTGGTCAAACAGGACTATACCACCAAACACTGGTCAAACAGGGCTATACCACCAAACACTGGTCAAACAAGGCTATACCAAGAAAAACTGGTCAAATAGGGATATACCACCAAACACTGGTCAAAGAGGGCTATACCACCAAACACTGGGCAAACAGGACTATACCACCAAACACTGGTCAAACAGGACTTATACCACCAAACACTGGTCAAACATGGCTATACCACCAAACACTGGTCAAAGAGGGCTATACCACCAAACACTGGGCAAACAGGGCTATACCACCAAACACTGGTAAAACAGGGCTATACCACCAAACAGTGGTCAAACAGGACTATACCACCAAACACTGGTCAAACAGGGCTATACCACCAAACACTGGTCAAACAGGGCTATACCAAGAAAAACTGGTCAAATAGGGATATACCACCAAACACTGGTCAAAGAGGGCTATACCACCAAACACTGGGCAAACAGGACTATACCACCAAACACTGGTCAAACAGGACTTATACCACCAAACACTGGTCAAACAGGGCTATACCACCAAACACTGGTCAAAGAGGGCTATACCACCAAACACTGGGCAAACAGGACTATACCACCAAACACTGGTCAAACAGGACTTATACCACCAAACACTGGTCAAACATGGCTATACCACCAAACACTGGTCAAAGAGGGCTATACCACCAAACACTGGGCAAACAGGACTATACCACCAAACACTGCCCAAACAGGACTTATACCACCAAACACTGGTCAAACAGGGCTATACCACCAAACACTGCTCAAACAGGGCTATACCACCAAACACTGGTGAAACAGGGCTATACCACCAAACACTGGTGAAACAGGGCTATACCACCAAACACTGGTCGAACAGGGCTATACCACCAAACACTGGTCAAACAGGTCTATACCACCAAACACTGGTCAAACAGGGCTATACCACCAAACACTGGTCAAACAGGACTATACCATTAAACACTGGTCAAACAGGACTTATACCACCAAACACTGGTCAAACAGGGCTATACCACCAAACACTGGTCAAACAGGGCTATACCACCAAACGTTGATCAAACAGGGCTATACCACCAAACACTGGTCAAAGAGGGCTATACCACCAAACACTGGTCAACGAGGGCTTTACCACCAAACACTGGTCAAACAGGGCTATACCACCAAGCACTGGTCAAACAGGGCTATACCACCAAGCACTGGTCAAACAGGGCTATACCACCAAACACTGGTCAAACAGGACTTATACCACCAAACACTGGTCAAACAGGGCTATACCACCAAACACTTATACCACCAAACACTGGTCAAACAAGCATATATCAACAAACACTGGTCAAATAGGGCTATACCACCAAACACTGGTCAAAAAGGGATATACCACCAAACAACGGTCAAACAAGGCTATACTACCAAACACTGGTCAAACAGGGCTATACCACCAAACACTGGTCAAACAGTACCATACCACCAAACACTGGTCAAACAGGGCTATACCACCAAACACTGGTCAAACAGGGCTATACCACCAAACGCTGGTCAAACAGAGATATACCACCAAACACTGGTCAAACAGGGCTATACCACCAAACACTGGTCAAACAGGGCTATACCACGAAACACTGGTCAAACAAGGATATACCAACAAACACTTATCAAACAGGGCTATACCACCAAACACTGGTCAAACAGGGCTATACCACCAAAGACTGGTCAAACAGGGATATACCACCAAACACTGGTCAAACAGGGCTATACCACCAAACACTGGTCAAACAGGGATATACCACCAAGCACTGGTCAAACATGGATATACCACCAAACACTGGTCAAACAGGGATATACCACCAAACACTGGTCAAACAGGGATATACCACCAAACACTGGTCAAACAGGGATATACCACCAAACACTGGTCAAACAGGGATATACCACCAAACACTGGTCAAACAAGGATATACCACCAAACACTGGTCAAAGAGGACTATACCACCAAACACTGGTCAAACAGGGCTATACCACCAAACACTGGTCAAACAGGGATATACCACCAAACACTGGTCAAACAAGGATATACCACCAAACACTGGTCAAAGAGGACTATACCACCAAACACTGGTCAAACAGGACTTATACCACCAAGCGCTGGTCAAACAGGGCTATACCACTAAACACTGGTCAAATACGGCCATACCACCAAACGTTGGTCAAACAAAGCTATATCACGAAACACTGGTCAAACAGGGCTATACCACTAAACACTGGTCAAATAGGGCTATACCACTAAACACTGGTCAAACAGGGCTATACCACCAAACGCTGGTCAAACAGGGCTATGCCACCAAACACTGGTCAAACAGGGCTATACCTCCAAACACTGGTCAAACAGGGATATACCACCAAACACTGGTCAAAGAGGACTATACCACCAAACACTGGTCAGACAAGATTCAAGATTTTATTGTACGAACACCAGATATGGCAGAGTACAAGAGTAAATAAAATCAATAGAACAGTAAAATACTGAAATGACTATACCACCAAACACTGGTCAAACAGGACTTATACCACCAAACGCTGGTCAAACAGGGCTATACCACTAAACACTGGTCAAATAGGGCCATACCACCAAACACTGGTCAAACAGGGATATACCACCAAACGCTGGTCAAACAGGGCTATACCATCAAACACTGGGCAAACAGGGCTATACCACCAAACACTGGTCAAACAGGGCTATACCACTAAACACTGGTCAAACAGGGCCATACCACCAAACGCTGGTCAAACAGGTCTATACCACCAAACACTGGTCAAACAGGGCTATACCACCAAACACTGGTCAAACAGGGCAATACCACCAAACACTGGTCAAACAGGGCTATACCGCCAAACACTGGTCAAACAGGGCTATACCAACAAACACTGGCCAAACAGGGATAGACCACCAAACACTGGTCAAAGAGGGCTAAACCACCAAACACTGGTCAAACAGGGCTATACCACTAAACACTGGTCAAATAGGGCCATACCACCAAACACTGGTCAAACAGGGATATACCACCAAACGCTGGTCAAACAGGGCTATACCATCAAACACTGAGCAAACAGGGCTATACTACCAAACACTGGTCAAACAGGACTATAATACCAAACACTGGTCAAACAGGGCTATCCCACCAAACACTGGTCAAACAGGTCTATACCACCAAACACTGGTCAAACAGGGCTATACCACCAAACACTGGTCAAACAGGGCAATACCATCAAACACTGGTCAAACAGGGCTATACCGCCAAACACTGGTCAAACAGGGCTATACCAACAAACACTGGCCAAACAGGGATAGACCACCAAACACTGGTCAAAGAGGGCTATACCACCAAACACTGGTCAAACAGGACTATACCACCAAACACTGGTCAAACAGGGCTATACCACCAAACACTGGTCAAACAGGGCCATACCACCAAACACTGATCAAACAGGGCTATACCACCAAACACTGGTCAAACAGGACTATACCACCAAACACTGGTCGAACAGGACTTATACCACCAAAGACTGGTCAAGCAAATCTATACCACCAAACACTGGTCAAACAGGGCCATACCACCAAACGCTGGTCAAACAGGGTCATACTACCAAACACTGGTCAAACAGGGATATACCACCAAACGCTGGTCAAACAGGGCTATACCACCAAATACTGGGCAAACAGGGCTATACCACTAAACACTGGTCAAACAGGGCTATACCACTAAACACTGGTCAAACAGGGCCATACCACCAAACGCTGGGCAAACAGGGCTATACCACCAAACACTGGTCAAACAGGGCCATACCACCAAACACTGGTCAAACAGGGCTATACCATCAAACACTGGTCAAAGAGGGCCATACCATCAAACACTGGTCAAACAGGACCATACCACCAAACACTGGTCAAGCAGGGCCATACCACCAAACACTGGTCAAACAGGGCTACAACACCAAACACTGGTCAAACAGGGTTACACCACCAAACACTGGTCAAACATGGCTACACTACCAAACACTGGTCAAACAGGGCTATACCACCAAACAGTGGTCAAACAGGGCTATATGGATGGACCATTAACTGAAGATGACACTCATATAAGTCCTAGACTGAAGTCTTAATTGAGCATGAATTTCGAGTTTCCTTAAGTAGCTTAAACAGTGACTCGTTGACTGAAAATCATTTCCACTGAACGGAGTTCACTAATGGATAAACGAGTTTGAATTCACGGCCCCAGGAAAGCTAGCTACTATCGCGTACCTATAATCTCGTTTGAATTCAGAAACAATAAAAGCATTCAATATTGTATGTTAGTTTATCTGCATTCTCAGTTCATTGAGCTGCAGAAATAGGCACGCATTCAAGGGCGACAACCCGAAATATCCCATCGCATCTAAATATCACCATTTGGTTGTCTGCTCCCAATCATATGTTGAAACCAGAATAACAAGTGGTTTGTACACAAGTAGGCCTAGTGACAAGGCCAGACAGCGATACTGCCAAATTTACGCTACCTGGTCTGGGTTCTTTTGGACCTGTCCAGCTCTGCCGGGGAGGGTTGATGGGGGGTCGGTGGGACATTCAAAGGGTATTTTCCTTACCCCTTGAAATCCAAGATAGCAGCTCTGATGACGTCAAAGTGACGTCATTTTCAAAAACATTTTTTGATAGATTGATCAGATTTTTAGAATTTTTCATGTATGTGGTTTCTTCGCAAAAGCTGCATGAAAGATTAGTAAAATAATAATCGAATGTGAAATAAAATAGTTTTTGTCCACGTTTCCTTGCGCCGAATCAGGAATACTGAAGAAAAATTACGAAAACCTATTTTTTTCTGGTATTCCACATGACCGTCACTTTTGTTTTTAATTTGCCCTCTGTTCGGTGGGTTATGCTAATAGACTCAAAATGACTCCAAGCTGATACACTACAAAGTCACGGCGTGTCAGCTCTCAATGTGTTGTCTTCCCGGATAGGACAGTTTGGTTAGACAGTTTGGTGAAGTGGGGGGGCGGGAGGTGGCGGGGGAGAGGGGGAGAGAATAACCCCCCCCCCCCCCCCACATAAGGCCTGGTTTTACCGAGTACAGCCAACTCTAACAATAGGGGAATACAGTGTATAGAGCAGGTAACCTGGGGATATCAAAAGAACTGATATATCAATATCATGTGGAGTCGACTAGCATGTACAATTGATCTGGACATCGCGGTACCGGTATACTGTGAAACTCAAATTAGGTAAATGAATTGACCTGATGAGGAAAGAATTGGAAGATGAGCGGGTGGCAAGGGTTATCCCTGTAAAGCGGTATTGAAGCATTTCGCAAATACTTAAAATTTTGACCACACACACACGCACGCACACACACCACCCCAGATTTTTCTCTATACATCAGAATAAATTGTGGATGTATAGTCATAGATGATCATTTTAGAATATTGAGCGTTTAATTTGGGTTGAAATTCTGGGTACTATTCTGAGCATTATTTGACTTCAACCTTCCAGGAAGTTAAGCCTAGATGTATCTGGCATGAGGGGATTATGGCGTAATTATTGGCGTTTTCTTGAGACTATTTGACATAATCCTACGGGCATCGGATCATGGGAAAACTCAAAATGGCGGCAACGAGGTGTCATCAGAAAGTCGTGTTGTCGGTCTTTTTTGTCTATTTCCCCCGCATATGTTTAACCTAAAATGGCATAAAAGTAATTTATTTTGCCAAAACTATTTATTTTCTATCATAATAATTATTTTTGAGAGATAATATCGAAAATAAAAATTTGAAAAATCGGTCCAAATAATAGTCGAAATATGGTTTCCGACAAGATGACGTCACTTTTGATCCACTGACGAGACAAGGTCAACTCAGTCAGGTTCCATGGGACCAACCATTTCAAGAGTGCAGCATATATGTAACAACTAACTTTTAGTTAACTTTTAGCAATTTCTGCGTTATTCGATCTGTGTCCTAACAGAGAAATTCAATGAAGACTTCTTGATAGTAAAACAGCTCGATCTACCTCCTTAAAAAATTAATTTTCAAATCGTTGCTTATTGTGTCCAAACGCTTCTGCATGTGAAAAGAAATATCTGATCGCTTAATCCATATATCGTCACGTGACCAGTTCGGTTTATGAGGCTCTGTCGCAGACCATATCCGTATTTGTGGTACCGTAATGAACACGTACTGGCATATGGTCAAGTGAACCATGGGTTTACCGAGTAGACTGGTGGGTTGTAATAAGATATTTATCAAGTGTTGGCGAAGACAGTACTAGAATTAACAGTAGAACAGTTTACCAAATGGATATCAATCTCTGTCAGTAATCTCAAGTGGTTGATTAGTAGACTGTGGACGATAAATAATGCAAATTTAATCGACTACCAGCTGATTGAGACAGGGTTGATATTACACAGATTAGCAAAGTTACTGCTTCTCATCTCTTAATTTGACAAAATCACTTCCGGACTGTGTCAGGAGAATTAACGCACAACAAACACGAAAAAGTCATTTCGATATCAAGAAAACTAGATGCAATATCGCATAATGTCATTCTGACACGAAGAAAAAAAATCAACGGCGCTATATTGTTAAGGGAATATAGTTAATTCATTGTCCCGAGATCTAAGTGCTGGACGATATAGATATTTTATGGAACAACTTTGAATGATGGTTCTGTGTCGCATAACCTTATTAATACGCACATCCATATCAGTAAACATTAAAATCAGAATAAAAACACAAGGCATCATCTTGAGAGAGGGGGACGGTGGATGGTGTCAGTATGAGAACAAGATATGATGATACACTGTTATAAATTACCGTTATTTCACAGTAAACGTATGTTGGAGTTTACAGTACATTTACTCATAAACTCATTAATCTGTAAATTGAACTGTGCTATTTCAGTTTTGTCAGCAACTGGAATGGGTAAACTGCGCACAAACGTAACATAAAATTCCTGTTTTCACTGTTTTCCAGGAAACATCCGACACCTGCGTTGTACGATACATCATTCAGAGCATTATCAGAACACACACTGAGAGGGATGCGGCGGCTAACTGTAATTTTCGGTCTATAATACGGTTTGGTTTTGATTTTATCTGACTACGGTGCAACGTAATTTTACAGTTGAATGTACTGGCACCTTTTCTGCCAGTACATTTAACTGTGAATTTACGGTGTGATTTATAACAGTGTACGACAGTAGAATGTGATGACACGGTCACGATATGTTGATACGACGGTATATAATGTGATGACACGATCCGATCATGCGATGACACAATGCGTTTACACCGTCCGATGATACGATGATGTATTACCGTGATACGATTTGATAATATCATCGTGCAATACGAGGATACACTTAATGAAATGAGCAAAAATACACCACATAAAGCAGCCAAGCCAAAGATATGTCAGATAATGTAACCAAGCCAAAACTGAAATGTGTCAGATATTGCAACCAAGCCAAGACTCTGGAATGTGTCAGGTAATGTAGCTAAGATAAATCTCTGGTCTCTGGAATTCGTCAAAATGCAAGAAATCAAGCTTAGAATTTCACGGGTTTCACGGGTTCCTGGGTTAGTCTAAATTTCTCAGCAAGCTAATCGGTCAGCAATTTCAAGAGACGAATTGCAATATTTCACAACAAGTTGGTTCAACCGTCTCATGTTCTTTGTCAGTGAACGGTGGGTGATACACGTTAACGCTGTGACAGATACGATAGATCTAGATCTTCCCCACTGTACAGATGAATTGAAGTCAGAGCGAAGCAGAATATCTTGACAATTATCTCACGAGAGACAAGTAATCTCCCGGAACAATTCTTTACGGCATCGATACAAGTACCGTACGACAATGAGAGTCATTCTACTTTATGGAAACGCTTCACGGCTAATGGCAGATAAATTGACTGGTAATGGGTCTGGCTGTATTGAATTTCTTCTTAGACGGCTCGAATTCCATGAATGAAAATGTTTAATTCTGCAATAAATTATAAACAGCCCCCCGATTCTACATCAGATTTCTGTGTAAAATCTGACTCTCCTTACGAAATTCTAAACCTCTTGTATTTATATCATGTCCATCCATTGTTCAATTGTCGTGGTTCAGTCTTTCACGCGATGACAACTCCGACATTCAGCAGGCCTATAGAGAAACACGCCCAGTTCCTGGACATGGAATGTGTCATATCTAATTTTATACTCGTGTTTTATATATACTTGTCCTTTAAAGGAATAGACAACATTGGGCAAACGTACACTGTGACTGAAAGAACAATCCAAACAGTGCCCAAAAATATTTTTTCCCTATTTTTGAGATTCTTTCTAACGAAGAAAAATACTCCCAAACATTGTGGAAATGACCAGATGTGTTGAATGAAGGGAGCCACCATCTTTATGGTTTAACCAATGAGCGGCCGAGTGATATTCACGTGACAGCTAGCTCATGACGTCAATGGGCCGCTCTGCTGTTAGAGAGCAAACATGGCAGCAAGTGATTTTCAACTTTTTCCAAGGGTCGCCTTGCATTTCTGAGAGTTTTAACCTGACTGATGACTGGGCCAAACCATGCTTTCATCTGCGCTGCTTGGGAGCAGTGTCGAGGGATACAACTAATTAGTGTCAGGCATGTTCGAGCCCATTGAAGACGATCTACAGTAGAAATCGATCGAGGATGCATGTACCGTAGATGCCGGCCGTACGCGGATTTCATTTAATCGGCTCTGCTGTGAGATGTCCTGTTAGGAAACGATCAGATGAGCACATGTGCAAGTGCTGACATTAGCTGACAAGGATTTATTCAATTCCATAAACATTCTCAGGTAAATTTTCTCGCACGCTAGATATTTGGGTGGGTGTTTAACGGCCGTGTCATGCTAGACAGTTTCTTTCGGTAACAGTTCAACGGTGAGAGAAATCTCCGGACAATCTTTTCCCGGGGTAACGGCCCTCCAGCTGAGGCAGATTTAGTTTCGTTTTCTGGCTGAGTGCCGATCTTTATTGAGGCTCGATTCTCTGAATTGGTAACACAGAAATCAGAATCATTCACATTCTCGGTTATACATTAAACAATCTCAGTGAGTTTTACTGCCGAATTTTGTTGACGCATGTTGGCGTACGGTAGTCACCAGCTGAAAAGTATTGGCCTGTACGGAAGCATATTTTATCAGACAACTCGATGCTGTGTTTCATTGACACTTTGACAGTCTAGACTGGCCGACAGATCAAACCCGATTTCTCAACAACAAGGATAAGATCATTGTTATCGTACAAACATCAGCCGGTATTTACAGGGTGCAGAATACAAGAATGTATTATAGCCACACCTGCTGGCCTATCGGGCTGCGATTATTCCAGTGCATGGCAAACTGTGCGTTTCCGCCCAGTTCACTGCAGTGTTCTGCGGCCCAGTGACGTCACTAAACTTGCCGTAATGGCGGCGCCCTTACAAGCGACAGAATTTGTCATTACCGGCTTTCTTACTCGGTTGGAAAAAATTGCAAAATTGAAATAAAAATCGTTTTGGGCACTCCTGGAATTGTTCTTTTATTTGCAATATACGTTTATCAAAGGTTGTCTATTCGGCAAACGCATACATTGTTCATTTGAATTAGTCATCTACTTTTGAAGTTGAGAAAAAATGAACGGTTTGCTCCACATTAATTTCACATCCAGACAATATATACCACTATTCCATGGTACCATGGAGACTACTATAAGATAGTAGTCTCCATGATGGTACTAACAATAAATCATTCTTTAAACGTGCTTTAGTTTTTCCGGTAATAAACGGCATATGGTTTATACGACCATACTGATCTTCGTCCGAGAGAAAATTATTAACTTATCACGTCGTAAAAGCCTTCGTTTCGTGAATATTGCGAAATATATATGGCTTTGGGACCAAACGTCTCCAATATTATACAGGGTGTGATATCCGACACTTTACAGTTTGATCTTGATTCCGCGAAGTACAGATTTGAGCAAGCTCAGAAAACTCAGATAGAATATCACGAAAGATTATTACTTCAGTGCTATATATAAATCCTGTGCTAATTTCAAACTACATTCGTTAGTTAATCAGGTGGTTAGCTTGATGAAATAATCTCAAACTCACGCCCACACTAATTACACACGGTAGCACGTGGACCAATATAGTAAACATTATCGGGAAACAATATCCAAATATGACATCATTTCTAGACAGTGTGCGTGGTAAACCTAAACATCAAACGGTTTACACCCAACGAAAGTCTGGCTTTATTAGGCCGTAGAAAATATGAGAAGATCGTACCGTGCGAAGGCGTTAGTATCCGTGAACTAAACGTCAATGAATGTCAAAGTGAAAAGGAAGAAATTGTCGTGATTGGCTTATTATGAGATCTCCTAGAATATCGGTGAACATTTCGCAAGTATTTTTCGTAGCGTCACGTCTGGTATTCCCCTAATTTACCATCTTTGTTTACCTGGATTGGGACATGTATACTACTTATGATATACCCCTTACAGAAAATCTACTCCTGATCTTGAAAGATATACAAATATGAATAGTTTTGTAACATTTGAGAAGTGCTGTGTTACGGGAAGTTTTAATTGGGGTAAAATGGCACCTGACGACAATAAGAAAAATAGCCCAATGGTCCCTAAATTGCCCATCGGTTACAGTTATTGTCCATTCGCAACTTCTCGGGGATCTCCGGTTTGAGATGTCCCTCGAAGGCCATTGACGCCATATTGGACTAGAGCGTGGTCACGTGTGTTTCGGTCTGTCAGGGAGCTGTCAATGACGTCACGGGAATTATATCTTGCCAATACGTGGCGTGTGTACCATTTAAACTAACGGTTTTCTATTGAAACGTGCTTCGAATGAAAAGAATAAACACTTTTTAAAATATCTGACGTAAATCAGAGACTCGCAGGGAAATATTTGCTGGTTGGGGATTAAGGCTTCCGCGAGAGTGATTGGGCTTCGGAGCCGCGTCACATCTGGAGATTCATAGGAAATTCATGTTGTCGTCCCCCGAGCGTAGAATCAAGCCCCTTCGTAGATTTCCGCTCGGGAGTTCCGAATGAGTTATTGTCTACACTCAGCAAACATCCATTGATTGCATAAGATTTATTTTTCGAAGGAGTCGTTTGTGCGCGCTTTGGCTAGACACTCTTCCTGTCGGTGGGCGCGCTTTGGCTAGACACTCTTCCTTTCAGTGGGCTTGGACTTCAGCCTTTTCTGTGTCGCCTCGTATATGGCGGTCATTTCCGGCGGCGCGGTGCCGCCGGATATCTGAATTCGGTAAACATGGGAGCGGCCATCTTGATATTGGACGAGTAACAGGTGTTTTCTCGAGCCATACTTCAAAGGCGTGCCATGGAGTGATCCAACTAGTTTCATATCGTAAAACGACAGGATTGTATCACCCGTTCGTGGTTAACACATTAATATTAATTCTGTTATAATGAATTCATCGAATAAATGTCCTTTAGTACTATTTTATTATGACTGAGAGACCAAATCGGTGACCATACATGATCAAGTTATTCACCTGTACGTCTGCAGCAAAATGTTTGAGATTGAACTGCGAGTTACTAAAAACTCGAAACAGTAAAACACGCGGAGCGGATTGATGTGTAGAGAAAGTCGATCTAGGCTTAATTTACAATGACACACATCAATAAAGAAATAGTGGCTTGATGATGGGTCCCATATAATGCCACACGCGAACTCTTACATCAGGCTATATGAAGTGACTTAATATGTCAACCAGAGAACATTACTTTCAAAGTCCTAGTTGGACATGCGGTTCATGTGCACATTTTGCCAGCAAGCACTTAACTTCCGGCTAACCCCACACTTTCCAGATGGGTCATTGCGCGAACTACATTAGTCAAACCTTTAATGAAAACAAACAAATCGACGTTTTTTTTTAACCATAATTGTGCATCGTTACCTGTATTCACCAGTTGCACATGTAATCGGCTTGTAATACGCAGATTATAAGCTACAAACGTTTCCGCCGGCATTGATGCATCTGCATCAATACGTTTTCTTGTAAACGAAATGTCTCTACTTCATGTAATTAACTGACGACTGGCAACTTTAAACCAATGGAATTGCATGAAATCAATTTCTTCTGATCAAATCTCCAGTGTCCTTATTCAGAATCAACCACCTCGCTGGGGATCTAATAAACACCCCAGCCACCAGTCAGATGTTTGGACCGGATTCGGGGCCTTCGCGCACATCGCCGGAAGTGACATCATATATAGTAAAATAGATGTTTACCAAACATTTCAATTACTTTTCAAATCTGCATAATACCTCTGTTGACATAGCGTTAAAAAGAATTATCTGGAGATAATTTTCCCTGTTTATCTGGACAGAGCATATGAAAAGTAGTTCGCTCATGTGCAACACGGAAGGAGTTGTTCGGCCGGAGTTGTTCGTTGGTTTTTCCCTATACGTCATAGCAACGTAGTAAAGGTCAACTTCCGCTATTGGAGGCAGGGATGGTAAATGAGCCTGCGAAATGGAGCATGCGCTGTGGGGAGGATGATTCAGAATGTAATGTAGATGCACCGGATCTAAGGCTTATGCCAAAGGAACCGGGTATTACGCGATAGCTGTAATAGTCCATCACCCCAAGTCCACTTTCACCATGGAACTTCAACTCACGGTTTAGAAGAAAAAAAACATAGTGGTTTTTGGTTAGACCATACATAGACGGTACGTCTAGGGTGGGGGCCAGTCTAAAACATGGGTAGGTAATGTGATAGAGGCACTTATTGCGGATTATGGAACCAGTCGAATCCCGAAAATTAGGGGGTAGGGGTAACATATGACAACATATTTCCGCTTCTGCTGCTTTTTATGTGACATGTAAGGTATCATTATGAAGGTATACATGTATGTATGGGCTAACACCTAATAGAAAATTTATGTTGATTGGTCAAAGCCCGTCTATTATGTAGATCAGTAGGTCATTACCTGGATATTGAATGAAAATTAGGGTAAATGTTCGCTATTGTCAGCAATATACACTGAGAAACACACCAATATAAAAACTTAACAGCTGTAGATTCTCTTGCCAGTTTTCTGGCAATTATCCGGTCAAATATTGTAATTAAGATGACATTGTGAAGGTATGTGCATGGGCTATGTTCTACATGGTTCAGAAACATTTAATACTAAGGTCAGGTGTCAGTTTTGTAGGTCAGTATAAGTCATCGTTCTGTTCACAAAGCCCAAGTAATTGTATGCGTTAATTTTGATAGTTGATATGCAGATGAAAGGACACCTGTGGTTCATATACTGTTCTGTGGAACTGTTTTCTAAAGAGAAAAATATTAGGATTTGTGAGAATAACCCATTGAATAGGTCAGAAGGTCACGTCATCAATTTGAGGCGAAAATTAAGTAAGTAGTATGGGTAGGCATAACACATTCCATTATATTTATACACATACCGCCTGGGATGCTGCAAATGGGTATTTTATTTGTTACGAATAGGTATCTCATTTTTGAAGTGGGGATTTGGTTTGATGCCAGACTCAAGATTAGTTCATTCATATGGTGACAGCCAGTTGAAATGGTGGAGAAACCCGGAGAAAACCACCGCCCGTCGGCTATATTTGAAGATATCTATGTTGGCCGTCAAGGGTACGTCTATAAAAATACGCGTTTAGCCAGTGCTGTTTGTGTGGGTCAGTACGTTTACAAATAATGTTTAATCATTCAACTTTCAAACTGTAAACTCAACATTCAACGATTGTCGAAAGCTATTTATGGGATGGAGGTTGATAGATGCTTCCTATCTTCCCTGTATCTGCATTTCAACGTTGGTGGTTGGTGAAAAGTTTGAACTCTCGTGCTTTAGGATCCAATGATAGCCGACATGGGACTGTCGGGTAGGCGGGGATGATGGTGGAGAGTTCCACAATAATATCATTTGATGTATCAGCATATTGTTGCGCTGATTTGGCATCTTTGATACAACGCCTTGACACATGCGGTTAATTACATTGGCTGCATTTTACAAAGTGTCCTTTCTTTCATGCAGTTAATTCTTGGTAGAAAGCGGCCATGTTTATAGTCGACTGTGACAGTTAACATCCACACTTACTATTAAATCGCTGCTAAGTTTACTGTTATTGTAAAAATCTATAGGAATTTTGCAGTTTGTTACCAATGGATATTTTTTCGACTTGATAAGAAGAATTTTAGTCAGTGTTGGTGTCTTATATTCTGTGTTCCAAAAGATAATGCTCAAGTGTATTTAGCCCCACCCCCCACTCCAAAGACAAATCCGTATGGCAACAGCGAAATCTGTGCAGATCCCTTTCATGCTTTTCTAAAGTGGGTGATACAATTCATAAATGACTACAATTAAGACCAATTCAACCCATTAGCAAGATTCTACGTCATATAAACAGTCATTCGATGTGTTAACCTATCTGCAAAATGTACTTTAGACTGAATGTTTGTTTCTTGACGGTTTTATAAACTATTATATCCTTCATCGAAATATCAATGATACTTGTGGTGATATCTGTACATGACTAATTATGAGAAGGTCGATTTTCGATATTTTATTTGTTGTGGTGTATTGCTGTCGGGCCATCTGAAGGTACTCACATTGACTTTCAAAGTTAGAGCAGTAGTAGGTAAAGGCTAAATGGAGTCCTATTTTTTGGGCACCGGGAAAATTCGCCATCTGTTGGTCCATGTTAAATCGCAATCGGGAACCCTCAAATTACGCTCGATAGGGGGCGCCACCAGCTCAAGATTTGCTCTCGTCCAATCAGAAGCGAGTATTTCAAATCCGTCACAGAGCTCTCGTCCAATCAGAAGCGAGTATTTCAAATCCGTCACAGAGCTCTCGTCCAATCAGAAGCCGTCATTTTTTTTTAAATAGTTCCGAAGCATCAATGGCCTGTACAGGGTCCTCGACAATATCGCCATCTATTTGCCCATGTTAAATGGCAAGTGGGGAACCCTCGGTTTCACCATACAATGAAAGGGTCCCAGTGGGAATTGAACCCGGGTCGTTTTATCAAGAGGCAGACACGTTATCCATTAGGCTACGAGTCATAAGATACAAACCAAGGTTGAAGATAGCATATATATGTCTACTACCAATGTTAATGTATACGGGGAATACCTAAATAGACGTTTTGGGATCTAGGGGAGCCCCTAGTGGTCCGATGGGGTCGAGTGGGGTATCAAAGTAAAGCATATGTGAAGGGGCATCTGATGGGCTGGGTGTGGGGTTGAAATAGCGGCATTCTGCGCATGCGCGGTGGCCAAAGGGTATGAAAATAGACGTTTTGGAGCTATGGGAGCCACTAATGGTCCAATGGGGTCATATGAGGTATCCATGTGAAGCATTCATGAAGGGGCATCTGACTGGACTAGGGGCTCGGGCGTTGTCACCATTCTGCGCATGCGCAGACAGGGAATTGTGGGAAAAGGGTATGGAAATAGACGTTTTGGGATCTAGGGGAGTCCCTAATGGTCCAATGGAGTTGTATGAGGTATCAATGTGAAGCCTATGTGAGGAGGCATCTGACTGGACTAGTGGCTCGGCCGTTGTCACCATTCTACGCATGCGCAGACAGGGAATTCTGGGAAAAGGGTGTGGAAATAGACGTTTTAGGGTTTAGGTGAGCCCCTAGTGATCCAATGGGGTCGAGTGAGGTATCAAAGTGAAGCATTCGTGAAGGGGCATCTGATGGGCTGGGTGTGGGGTTGAAATATCGGCATTCTGCGCATGCGCGGTGGCCCAAGTGTATGAAAATAGACGTTTTGGGATCTAGGGGAGCCCCTAATGGCCCAATGGGGTCGTATGAGGTATCCGTGTGAAGCCTATGTGAGGGGGCATCTGACTGGACTAGTGGCTCGAGCGTTGTCACCATTCTGCGCATGCGCAGACAGGGAATTGTGGGAAAAGGGTATGGAAATAGACGTTTTGGGATCTAGGGGATCCCCTAATGGGCCGATGGGGTCATATGAGGTATCAATGTGAAGCACTCGTGAAGGGGCATCCAGTCATGGGTGGGTGCATGTAAAAATTTTCCTGAAAAAAAAAACGGAACACGGACTTTATCGAAAAATCCGGGAAAATGCCTATATAGACCCATGTAGGCCCATACTGGGGGTATAGGACCAATGTTTGTCCCACTGGGAAACCTACTTCTATACATTTGCGGTATGGTTGTTTGGATTTGTTTTCTTAGTCTCGTCAAGAGAAACATGATAGGAAGTGTCCCGGAGCGAATCGGTGAAATTTTTGAAAAAGTACCATACAGCCCATATAGACCCATATAGTCCCATACTGGGGGTATAGGACCAATGTTTGTCCCACTGGGAAACCTACTTCTAGACATTTGCGGTAGGGTTGTTTGGATTTGTTTTCTTAGTCTCGTCATTTAGAACATGATAGGAAGTGTCCCGGCACGAAACGGTGAAATTTTTGAAAAAAGTCACCGAGACCCATATAGACCCATATAGGCCCATACTGGGGTATAGGACCGATGTTTGTCCCACTGGGAAACCTACTTCTATACATTTGCGGTATGGTTGTTTGGATTTGTTTTCTTAGTCTCGTCAAGACAAACATGATAGGAAGTGTCGCAGAGCGAATCGGTGAAATTTTTGAAAAAAGTCACCGAGACCCATATAGGCCTAGACCCATATAGTCCCATACTGCGGGTACAGGACCAATGTTTGTCCCACTGGGAAATCTACTTCTAGACATTTGCGGTAGGGTTGTTTGATTTGTTTTCTTAGTCTCGTCATTTAGAACACGATAGCAAGTGTCCCGGAGCGAATCGGTGAAATTTTTGGAAAAAGTCACCGAGGCCTGGGTAGGCTCATAGAGACCCATATACTGGAGTATAAGCCCAATGTATGTAAAAATCCATATTGGGTGGACGTGTTGGGGTCTAGGTGGGCCACTAATGGTCCAATGGTGTCGTATGAGGTCTTATTTTGAAGCTCTCATGCAGGAGCACTTGACTACACTAATGGTTCGTCCGTGTTCAATAGTCTGCGCATGCGCAGTCTGGCCGTAGTATAGAAAACAGGCATTTTGGGTGCTATGTAGGGGTGTGTTTGGGTTAGAGATGAGCTAATCACGGTTCGAATGAGTCGTGTGAGGTGTCAAAGTGAAGCTTGTGTGGGGTAGAGTCAGAATGGTGTGTTTTTGAATGCATGTCGCGTTAATCTGCATGCAAGCAGTCTGGCCGTAGTAGAGAAAGCAGGCATTTTGGGGGGTATGTGGGTGTGTGTTTGGGGTAGAGTTTTCCAGTGGGACAAACATTGGTCCTATACCCCCAGTATGGGCCTATATGGGTCTATATGGGCTGTATGGTACTTTTTCAAAAATTTCACCGATTCGCTCCGCGACACTTCCTATCATGTTTGTCTTGACGTTAATAAGAAAACGAGACCCCACAACCTATACCGCAAATGTATAGAAGTAGGTTTCCCAGTGGGACAAACGTTGGTCCTATACCCCAGTATGGGCCTATATGGGTCTATATGGGTCTCGGTGAGTTTTTCAAAAATTTCACCGGCTCCATGACACTTCCTATCATGTTTGTCTTGACGAGACTAAGAAAACGAGACCCCACAACCTATAGAGAAGTAGGTTTCCCAGGATGGTCCCCCATACCCCATATAGGCATTTTCCGTAATTTGGATAAAGTCCGTGTTCCGTATTTTTCAGGAAAATTTTATACACCCACCCTGGAACTAGGGGAGATAACTCTATTGATAGGCAAGCCCCGTTAAGCCCGGCGACCTATATACCCCCATACCCCATATAGGCATTTTCCCGGATTTTTCGATAAAGTCCGTGTTCCGTTTTTTTCAGAATTTACATGCACCCTGACTGGATGCCCCTTCACGAATGCTTCACATTGATACCTCATATGACCCCATCGGCCCATTAGGGGATCCCTAGATCCCAAAACGTCTATTTCCATACCCTTTTCCCATTCCCTGCGCGCATGCGCGGAATGGTGACAACGCTCGAGCCACTAGTTCCAGTCAGATGCCCCCTCATAGGCTTCACATGGATACCTCATACGACCCCATTGGACCATTAGGGCTCCCTAGATCCCAAAACGTCTATTTCATACCCTTGGGCCACCGCTGCGCAGAATGCCGATATTTCAACCCCACACCCAGCCCATCAGATGCCCCTTCACGAATGCTTCACTTTGATACCTCACTCGACCCCATTGGACCACTGGGGCTCACTAAACCCTAAAACGTCTATTTCCACCACTTTTCCCAGAATTCCTGTCTGCACATGCGTAGAATGGTGACAACGACCACCACTAGTCCAGTCAGATGCCTCCTCACATAGGTTTCATTGATACCTCAGCTAACTCCATTGGACCACAGGGACTCCTGATCCCAAAAGTCTGTTTCCATACCCTTTTCCCACAATTCCCTGTCTGCGCATGCGCAGAATGGTGACAACGCCCGAGCCAGTCCAGATGCCCCTTCATGAATGCTTCACATGGATACCTCATATGACCCCATTGGACACCATTAGTGGCCCCAGCTCACGTCTATTTCATAACCGCCTGCGTGCTATTTCACCAACCCACCATTGATACCTCATATGACCCCATCGGCCCATTAGTGGCTCCCCTAGCTCCAAAACGTCTATTTTCATACCCTTTGGCCACCGCGCATGCGCAGAATGCCGCTATTTCAACCTCACACCCAGCCCATCAGATGCCCTTTCACGAATGCTTCACTTTGATGCCTCATATGACCCCATTGGACCATTAGTGGCTCCCCTAGCTCCAAAACGTCTATTTTCATACCCTTGGGCCACCGCGCATGCGCAGAATGCCGCTATTCCAACCCCACACTCAGCCCATCAGATGCCCCTTCACATATGCTTCACTTTGATACCTCACTGCTGATAAATTTATTTTCATAATGTCATGCCGTGATAGTCCAACAATAATTAATACAGTGTGTTCAACACTCCTGAAATGGTACAGAAATGATAGCTAGTGACTGTTCTTTACCAAAGCTATATTCACGTTCAGATATACGCGTTCATGTATATAGATTACATGTGCTTCTGTTTTGCATTTCAGTATTTTACTGTTCTACTGATTTTATTTACTCTTGTACTCTGCCATATCTGGTGTTCGTACAATAAAATCTTGAATCTTGAATCTCGACCCCATCGGACCACTAGGGGCTACCCTAGATCCCAAAACGTCTATTTAGGTATTCCCCGTATACATTAACATTGGTAGTAGACATATATATGCTATCTTCAACCTTGGTTTGCATCTTATGACTCGTAGCCTAATGGATAACGTGTCTGCCTCTTGATAAAACGACCCGGGTTCAATTCCCACTGGGACCCTTTCATTGTATGGTGAAACCGAGGGTTCCCCACTTGCCATTTAACATGGGCAAATAGATGGCGATATTGTCGAGGACCCTGTACAGGCCATTGATGCTTCGGAACTATTTAAAAAAAAATGACGGCTTCTGATTGGACGAAAGCTCTGTGACGGATTTGAAATACTCGCTTCTGATTGGACGAGAGCTCTGTGACAGATTTGAAATACTCGCTTCTGATTGGACGAGACCAAATCTTGAGCTGGTGGCGCCCCCTATCGAGCGTAATTTGAGGGTTCCCGATTGAGATTTAACATGGACCAACAGATGGCGAATTTTCCCCGTGCCCAAAAAATAGGACTCCATTTAGCCTTTACCTACTGCTTAGAGCCTCTTTCACAGCTTTTCCGCTGGATCACCTGAACGTAAATGTAGTCAGAGCGACTTCGTGGATTGTAAGCGTGACATTCTAGGAATATCGTCACTGATTCCTTCTAAATTAGTAGATTTGACAATCATGTGGCTGCAGCGGAGACGATTCCTTGGAAACGAAACCATAATCGACTGGATCAACCTATCATCTTTCCTTCGCTACCAATGTGTACATATATTATATTATGAAAACATGGTTAGTGATGAAGGCTTTCAGGATATATTGGCTCATCTGTTATCAAGTTGTCCTGGATGGATTGTAAGAGGATTTCGGCTAAGAGACTATCATGTGATGATATTGCATGTGAGTTATGATGCCCATACATCCAGGGATTTAAAACCACAGGATGATCATTGATGATCCTTTAAAAATAGGTCATGTCAGTGATATTCCATAGACTTCAGGTCTATCATCAGTTGCATATGTGGTATAAATTTGGATAATGTAGCTATAACCCTTCATGAAATATCATACTAAATAGAATCTGACTTGGACAAAATGTGTCAAGGTTAGTCATCTTAAATACACTTCTGGATCATCGTCAGATGAATACATAGTATTAATTTGGAAAGCCTAGCTATCTTTCTTCACGTAATATCATAAAAAGTATATTACCTTGAAAAAAGTAGGTCAAGGGCAGTCAGTTCTGGTAGAATGATAGTCAGTTACCAGTTGCACGTGTCATATGAATTTGGATAGATTAGATTTAATCCTCCAAAAAATAATGCAAATACTAGAATTTGACCTTGATATAATATGCTAAGGCCGATTGGTCAAAAGGCTTCTGACCCATCACCAGCTGCATATGTGGTATGACTTTCGAATGCCTGACTATGATCCTTCTTGAGATATCGTGTCCACGAGAAAGATAGACAGACGGATAGCGACGCCAATGGGCCAAAGGAGGTGTTCGCTTTAGATGGATATTTTTCCCTTCAGAGTCGCTCTCTGCTGCTCTATTGTCTCGCTCCGAGCCGGCCGGTAAATTGTGACGTAATGCTCAGGTATTCCCCAATTCTTTGTCAGGCAGGCAGGCCAGTCAAATGGGAAATTCTGGTTCATATTCTCATACGGTAACCATTGGAACATATTGGCACATGCATAATCAATTGGGAAAGCAAGCGTCACCACTTGGTGAGGGTCAGTTCCTTAATAAAGGCCTTGATATAAGACAAGTTTAACCTTATAACTTTTCAATTCATAGTTTCAACTTTCCGCTGCCCTAATACGAAATTATACATGTGTAACAATTAATTTTTTGCTCTGCTGGATCGTCAGAATATTCAATACTTACTGCGTGTGGAGTTGTTTGTGTGTAATTCTATTGATGAATTATAAAAATGGAAATTATTTTTTTCAGCCACTATATTTTTTTTTATTTTTTTTTTTTAAGTCGTTATAACGACTAATTTTTTTTTTTTTTTTTAAGTCGTTATAACGATTTATTTATTTTTTTATTTTTTTTTTATTATGTCGTTATAACGACTTAATTGACCAATGAAATTGCAGCATTAAGTCGTTAGAACGACTTATTAAGTCCTTATAACGACTTAATCGACCAATGAAATTCCGTCTTACTTCTGCCGCTTTTATTTTGTTAGCTGACAACTCCCCGGTGAAACAGCGTTTAGATAGGCACTATCAAGGGCAGATCTACGGGGGGTGGGGGTCAGGGGGTCCCGCCCCCCCCATTAGACCTGTAAAAAAAATGAGAGAGAGATCAGCGAACCCTGGAATTTCACGTAGAAATAATATCTTGAAATTATATGTAAAATAAACGAATGTGGATTATGTAATCAGAGTATCTATTGATATACATGTATTAAACAGACATCTATTTATGTGGTTTGTGAGCGTACTATATTTCGATGTTGAATATGCAAACATTATGGCTACGAGCGCTCCACGTGTGAAGTGTTAGTCCTGATTTGTATGTGTTTTACCAGAATGTCAAATGGGGGCATAAGGTCTGATACTTTTCAATATCGATGCGTGCTTATGCGAAACAAAAGTGAAAGTTAATCTACATACATTATGTTCGATTTATTTTGTTTTGGTGCATTTTGATGGTATATTTTCTGTTTGTTTTGAATGAACATTAAACCGTTGCTCGATCCGGAGCTCAGTTCCCACTCTCATGTTTTTGATAGCATGGGTCTCTCCATTTTTCATAACTGGATGTAAAACTCCATAAGTTCAGTCTTGTTCAATCTATGAACGGCTCTCCCAGAAAGTGTCGAATTTACGCATGCAAACGCTGTGTTGTGGTGCATTATGATAGTAGGATTACGGCACTTGTATCACATGTGTTATTCTCGGCGAAAAATCATCAAAACTATAATCCAGTGTTTAGCCCCTCAACCCATCCCACCCCTCTCCCCCGGCTCCGCCGTGCCTGAATAGGTGTTAGTAAAATCCGTCTGCATTTCACATTTTTTCGCTTGGCTGTTTAGGAGTGGACTACGGCTACCTATACAATTATCAGCATGTCTGACCCATTTTTAATTCTTTGAAGTGAGCCGCCATACCGCCCGAGCCAACGCTACAAGCTCCTCAATTATCTGTAATGGAGGGTGGCGAGCAAAACAATTTTGGCGATATTATCGGACCAACACAGAGAAGCCATGTGAATTGGCAGGTTTGGGCATAGAGTCATAGGTTGCCTTTTAGTCGGCAGACGTCAACTTTTCCCACCTCTATAGCCTACATATCTCTCCAATTTATCCAAAGTTTATTACTTCAATGGCATTATCAGACTTCATACTGCATATCTAAACGCTGTTTTGAGGGCAGTTGTCAGTTAACAAAATAAAAGCTGCAGAAGTAAGACGGAATTTCATTGGTCAATTAAGTCGTTATAACGACTTAATAAGTCGTTCTAACGACTTAATGCTGCAATTTCATTGGTCAATTAAGTCGTTATAACGACTTAATAAGTCGTTCTAACGACTTAATACTCCAATTTCATTGGTCAATTAATCAATTAAGTCGTTCTAACGACTTAATAAGTCGTTCTAACGACTTAATGCTCGAATTTCATTGGGCAATTAAGTCGTTATAACGACATAATAACGTTATAACGACTTAAAAAAAAAAAATAGGGGCTGAAAAAAATAATTTCCATGTCCCTTTTACGGCTCCGTAGTTAGGGGTTCGCTGTCTTTATTTCACTATAAAGTCCAAAATGATGAAGATGGGAGAAAAACGAAAAAATGAAGAAATTTTTTTTCGGGGATTTGGGGATTCGAACCAAAATGTTGGTTTTTTTCTATTAATCTGTTGTCCGGCACTATAACCATTCGGCCAAGCAGCTGTTACAATTATCAAAATGAGGAATCATGTGCCGAATGGCGGTGAGCTACACCCTTTCAGAGCATTACAAGCGTTTTGGCATATTTCAATATCATGAAAATATGACATCTTTAACCAAAACGATTCTTCAGTATCATTTTGGATCAAACCCACCGCATTTCGATATGTAACACTCGTTTTGGTTAAAGGTGCCATATTTTATATATGAATGGAATTCCCTTCAAGAATATCGCCAAAAATTGCAAAAACAAACAAATGCTTATTTTCTAATACTCGTAATATTTTTTTAACAAATCTATTCTCGGTGAAAATTGAGAGTATGAAAATTCAGTATTTTCTCTCTCAAGCTAATAACTTTTAAAGTAAACGAGAGGATATTATATTTTCGGTTTATAAACTCAACACACTAAGGAAAAAAATACGGTCAAACCGAACACCTCCTTTCACGAGGGGTGAAAACAACAGACCTGCTGACGCTATCCACGTGGCGTTTATCCGCGAATCCAGAATCCACCCGAAGCAGTTGCCGAAGGTTTAGGTCCTGCTATTTTCGAAATAAACATGCTGGTAGCCCAAGTCAGTCTGATATGGTAAAAATCAGGTTACCGAATATATACAATCGCGACCTAGATTGTCCTTGGGACTTTCCGTGTCTGAATCGAAGAACCGAATATACGCTCGGATGTTAGCACGCGGATATTCTGTATACATAAACCCAAGATATGGTATGCTATACTCTCCCTGTCTGATCAAGTACTGTAAAGAACAAACAGTGAAGTCAGACGTCTCCGCTTTCGCAATTGATCACGCCGTTATGCGCCATATTGAGCTTTTAGAGATATCTCCTGAGAATTTAAGGCAACTTCTCAACAGCGCATGCCCCGTTTCAGACACTCTGTCAGGTATGGTGTTCTATTTGGGCCAAGTTTGCGTTGCGTGGCGACTTTTAGAAACTCCCCACTCGCCACGCGCCGTGAACCTCTCCGGCGCGCGGCGACTGGCGACTTTCTGCTATCTCTTAACCTGCAAAAACTCGCCAGTCGCCACCCGCCGTAAAACACGGCGAGTTTCGCTCTATCTCTTAACCTGGAAAAACTCGCCGCGCGCCACTCGCCGGATGAACCACGGCGCACGGCGACTGGCGACTTTTGACTGTAGTGAAACTCGCCACTCGCCACGCGCCGTGGACATCTCCGGCGCGCGGCGACTGGCGACTTTCTGCTATCTCTTAACCTGCAAAAACTCGCCAGTCGCCACGCGCCGTAAAACACGGCGAGTTTCGCTCTATCTCTTAACCTGGAAAAACTCGCCGCGCGCCACTCGCCGGACAAACCACGGCGCGCGGCGACTGGCGACTTTTGACTTCTGGAATTCTCAGGACTTTTTCTCAAGTGCGCATGCCCGAGGAGCATCAATTATGCAGTTGCAATATCATAAATCACAGTCGCGATCTCATAGAATTTGAGGAAGTAAAAAAAATATGGAAACTGTTGAAAGAAATACGTCTTTTCATCTTTAAAAATAGGGTCTTGAGTTTGTAGGGTTTGTGATACAGGACAAAGCAACCCAACAAAGAGCCGCTCTATGGATTAAAACAGCAATAAAGGATCTCTTATACAAAGATATCGCCCGTTTTTCACATAAAACTTACGAAGGGAGAAATTCAATCATCCAGAGAAAATGTTAGCATTATTTCTTACTTTTTTAATCAAGATGACGATGACGCTCTATTCGCTTTCTTAATATTTCATACAGCATATTAGTTGACGTTGCTTTTATCTTGTAAAACAAAATTCCCGCGTCGAGTGCTTTATTGTATCTTAAATAAGGAACAATTTCAAGGCGATTCATTCTGAATTGAAACGATATGCTGTTTTATAAATATATATAGGCACTTATATAAAACGAATGAAAAAAAGCGATTGAAAATGTTGTCTTGGTGTTAACTTTTTAAAATATACCAGCAGATAATAACGCGAGTATGCAAGTTCTGCACAGAAACGGATAACGAGTATTTTAATAAAAAAATATCTGCACATTTGACAAAATTGAATTGCCCTATATGCGTATTGCATTAAAAAGAACTTGTTTCAAAAAACAACTATATTAATTATTACAGATAGCTTACATCTTCAAAATTAGTCACATAGCATCAGATGTAGCTGGAGAGTTCATTCATTAGAAATTATGTATATTTATGCACGAGGAAGAGATTTAAAATTAAATTAAATGACAGCATGTTTCGAACAAAATATTCCGATAATTGATGCTCCCCGGGCATGCGCACTTGAGAAAAAGTCCTGAGAATTCCAGAAGTCAAAATTCGCGCGGCGAGTTTTTCCAGGTTAAGAGATAGAGCGAAACTCGCCGTGTTTTACGGCGGGTGGCGACTGGCGAGTTTTTGCAGGTTAAGAGATAGCAGAAAGTCGCCAGTCGCCGCGCGCCGGAGAGGTCCACGGCGCGTGGCGCGTGGCGAGTTTCACTACAGTCAAAAGTCGCCAGTCGCCGTGCGCCGTGGTTCATCCGGCGAGTGGCGCGCGGCGAGTTTTTCCAGGTTAAAAGATGGAGCGAAACTCGCCGTGTTTCACGGCGTGTGGCGACTGGCGAGTTTTTGCAGGTTAAGAGATAGCAGAAAGTCGCCAGTCGCCGCGCGCCGGAGAGGTCCACGGCGCGTGGCGAGTGGCGAGTTTCTAAAAGTCGCCACGCGACGCAAACTTGACCCAAATAGAACACCATAGTCAGGGGATATCTCTAAAAGCCACGTGTGTGGGCTTACCCCTGCCCTCATAGCGGAAGATGATCTTTACCGCGTGGCTGTGACATGTGGAAAAATACACGCACACGCGGTTTTGTGTGAATCCGAACGAACACGAATTGACAAGTAATCGAAACGTTTGATAAACATCGCTTTTACTGGTTATGATGTCGCTTTCGGTGATGTGCTGCTCGGACGGGAATCCTCTTCGATAATCGGAATGATCGCTGGGATATTGCAATACCCAATTGAGGTGGTTGTATTTAAAGATCAAACGAGTTTCCACATGCCATGGACTATCAATAGATTGACACTGGTTTTCTTCCAGATAATCCAGCTGAATAACGTAATAACAGGATCCTCGCCCCGTCTACAGTCGATGTCGGTTATCTAATCCATATCCGTTAATTTCTTCGAGAGGAAAGGTCACATCCGGTATCGGTTCAGCGAGTCAGCCACGTGACTCTTGTGCGTCTTGGATACTGTAGAACTTCACAGGCCTATAAATGAAGTCGACACAACTCCGTGTTATGGTTGCCGTACGCAGATGAATTTTTACCAGCGAGGACACGAACACTGGAGGATATGATTGCCTGGAGCATTACTTCTAACTACCCGGATCAATATGAAGGGCATGTACAGCGATAGAGCTTATTATTGGTTCGTGTTGCTGTCACAGAGCCTCAATCAAGAGCGGAAGCTCTCTGTATTTTACAAGGAGTCAAATCGTTTGTAGCCTAACATCAGCTCTGTTCACAAATTATTTTTCCACGTGTGTGGGCTGGGACGTCAACTGCGTTATAATCATAATATTGAGAACTCCCCCGACCATAATCTGCCTTGTCGTTAATTTCCGTTACAAGTTTTGTGATAACGTACTATAGTTCCACATAATGAAAGTCTCAGTACATTACTGTAATCCAGAAAATAAATACTCTCGGGAATAAACGATTTAGCAATAAGTGTGTAGCAGGTCAGATATATCGCTGTTAGCTTATTGCAGAACACACGGTTTTCAACGAGTCCTCACGTTGTAGAATTTTTAGATACTAGCTCAGAAGATGCGTACTGTGATAAGGTCTCACTGATCTTTTTTCCTGTGAACTAACGCCGATAACTTCTCAAATAGATTTGGTACAAAATATTGTGCAACTGTACTTTGATTGTTGAAGAGAAAATTATTTGTGGATGACGGCTGTCTATTATTTGCTGAGTGCGGTTGTCTATCTTGATTGTGGTTGTCTACTGTATGTTGAATGAGGGTGTCCACTGTTTGTTGAGAGTGATTGTCTGTTGTTTGAGTGTGGTTGTCTAGTGTATGTTGAGTGTGCCTGTCCACTGTTTATTGAGTGTAATTGTCCACTGTTTGTTGACTGTGATGGTGTACAGAATGTTGCGTGTAGTTGTCTACTGTATGGTGAATGTGGCTGTCTACCTCATGTTGAGTGTAACTGTCTATTGTAACGTTATGTTGAGTTTGGCTGTATATAATGTATGTTGAGTGTGACTGTCTACTGTTTGTTGAGTGTGATTGTCACCTGATGTGACTGTCTTAAGGTATATGTTGTGTGTGGCTGTTCTACTGTATGTTGATTGTGCTGACCACTATATGTTGAGTGTAGTTGTCTACTGTATGTTGAGTGTGCCTGTCTCTCTGTTTATTGAGTGTGATTGTCTATTATAACGTTGTGTTGAGTGTGGCTATCTATAATGTATGTTGAGGGTGGCTGTCTACTGTTTGTTGAGTGTGGTTGTCAGTTGCATGTTGAATGTGACTGTTAACTATGTTGAATGTGGATGTGGCTATCTACTGTATGTTGATTGTGCTTGACCACTATATGTTGAGTGTGGTTGTCTAGTGTATGGTGAATGCGGGGGTCTACTGTATGTTTAGTGTAACTGTCCACTGTAACGCTATGTTGCGTGTGGCTGTCTATAATATATGTTGAATGTGGTTGTCACCTGCATGTTGAGTGTGATTGAGTAATGTATGTTGAGTGTGGTTGTCAGCTGCATGTTGAGCGTGGCTGTTCACTATGTTGAATGTGGTCGTCCTATGTATGTTGAATGTGTCGGTCTACGTATGTTGGGTGTGTCTTTCGCTACTGTATGTTGAGTGTGCTTGACCACTATATGTTGATTGTGATTGTCTAGTGTATGTTAAGTGTGGTTGTGTATTGTACCGGTATGTTTAGCGTGATTGTCTGTTTTTGAGTGTAGCTGTTCTCTGAAATGGTACACCGTGTGACTTTGTGCAACATTTTAACGATCGTCAACAATGTTTGCAACATTGTAACGATCGTAAAAATACGTTGTTCAGAGTTCTTTACAATGTTGCACAATTACCCCTTCTCAAAAGACACTTTTCAATGAAAAGGTATCTGTCTTCTCTGATTGGTGGGAAATGTCACATGATTAGCCACGAGCTTTCACGAGGGTAACGAAATGGCGGTATTTTTAAGGCTGTGTAGTTCACAATCTATCCACATGCGATCAAGTTTTTACTGGATGTATATAGTTAAGTTCTTGTAACGTTTGTTTGTTTTGGTGAGTTCTTATAAGATGTTTCACCGCGCGTTCCTCGTGTGTTGTAGTGGTTTATATAGAGCTAGTGATATTAAGGATAATAGAAACATATAGACAGGAATTCGACATGTTCAATTCGTATGACTCGTCATGCAGTTGAGGAACCCAAAAACCCATAGGCCTATATGATGTAGCCTGTATATTGTACAGGCAGCGACGGATGCCAGTGCGCTTCTCTGTTTGCGGTACTGTACCAGGTACATGTATACTTCTGAGAAGAACTGTCAACGGCTAACCTTTTCTAAACGTTGTTATCGCCTGGCTGGTTGTGGCGTTGTGAATATATCGTACATAACGTGCCATTTGTGAGGAAATTTCTACACAGGCCTGCAGACAGCTAGCTAGGCAGAATTAACCAACATCTGATCCCAATTAGCCATTATTCATTTCTGTTTACACAGGTAAATCGTATGGACACACCTAAGGAGTAGCTCAACACCAAATCAAAATCACTCAAGCATGTCCTAATCAATGAAACCCCAATAAGGTACACCTTAATGAGGTAATTCTGAGGTGCTCTTGGGGTACTTCATTAACATAACTGAGGCACACTGGAGAATTACCTGATTGTTACCTCAAAGGCAACTCGAGCCACACAAAAGGACATGAACTTGTACCACTGGTACGTACGCCTCAGCATACATGTACTTGTGTCCCACTCAAGTTATGGCACTGATTTTATATCGGCTATCGTAGTCCTATATACTTATAATATAGGAAAACACAATTTGGGTGTCTAGCCTCAATCTCCTCGACCCAGTCCGAAATAGTTCTTTGTCATTCACTTGAGCACCACCTTTACAATGACGTATAAATTGTATCTCTACATCACGTTGTTATCGGGTTTTGGATGACGGAAACTGCTGAATGCAGGATTAGATGATTGTAATTGGCATACTAAATAAACTCTGAATACATGTATACCAGGAGGTTATAAAACTCTGAATACATGTATACCAGGAGGTTATAAAACTCTGAATACATGTATACCAGGAGGTTATAAAACTCTGAATACATGTATACCAGGAGGTTATAAAACTCTGAATACATGTATACCAGGAGGTTATAAAACTCTGAATACATGTATACCAGGAGGTTATAAAACTCTGAATACATGTATACCAGGAGGTTATAAAACTCTGAATACATGTATACCAGGAGGTTATAAAACTCTGAATACATGTATACCAGGAGGTTATAAAACTCTGAATACATGTATACCAGGAGGTTATAAAACTCTGAATACATGTATACCAGGAGGTTTTGCACAGATTTTTTTGTGGTTTATCATACATGTCGATTATACTCATTAGGAAAACACAACATGGGCGTAGTCATCTCCCAACCCCGGGATCCAATCCAAAATAGGTCTCTGTCACTCTCCTGATCAACACCTTTCTGATTATGTATATTTTGTATCTCTACATCGTATGGTTATCGAGTTATAAAAACACAGACAGACAGACGGACAGACAGACATTACGGCTTCATAGATATATACAAATGAGTCTTCGTTTAGTATCTACGCGTGAGAGGAACGTGATGGCGTGGAGGGCAGGAGAGAGGGGTATATTAGTATGCATACCGCCCTAACCACAATGCTACCATGCTATACTAGTCTATATTACACTCTTCAGATCAACCTGCTCGCTGGGCTAATACATAAAGACAAGCTGGCGTATTTCATCTCGGAAAACAATCGTTGCAATTGAAGAAGGAAAGATGTCCATTGTCCTCCCGGCGGCCAGCTATAATTTCACTCCACTACAATTTAACATATATTCATTCGTGATGGCATATAACCTGTCTCACTCACAAATGTATTCACACATAAGTAGTATAGAAAGCGCAAAAAAAGTAACATTTTGCCGGGGAAGGTAACTCTTGCATCCGACAGGGGGCGCCACCAACTCAAGAGAGCTCACCGCAAAAGGGAGGTAACTCTGGATGCACTTTTGTGATTTTTGGCAAATGCCGGCTTATCTTCCCTGATTCGAACATTTGCATATTAAATCTATACGGGAAAATGCCTGTATGGGGTATGGATGGTCCGATTGGGTCGTATGAGGTATCAATGTGAAGCAGTCGTGAAGGGGCATCCGACGGGGTGGGTGTGGGGTTGAAATATCGTCATTCTGCGCATGCGCGGTGGACAAAGGGTATGGAAATAAACGTGTTGGGGTCTAGGGGAGTCACTAATGGTCCGATGGAGTTGAGTGAGGTATCAATGTGAAGCCTATGTGAGGGGGCATCCGACGGGGTGGGTTTGGGGTTGCAATGTCGTCATTCTGCGCATGCGCAGTAGACCAAGGGTATGGAAATAGACGTTTTAGGATCTAGGGGAGCCCCTAATGGACCGATGGAGTCGTATGAGGTATCAATGTGAAGCATAGGTGAGGGGTTGAAACATCGGCATTCGGCATTCTGAGTGAGGTATCAATGTGAAGCCTATGTGAGGGGGCATCCGACGGGGTGGGTTTGGGGTTGGAATGTCGTCATTCTGCGCATGCGCAGTAGACCAAGGGTATGGAAATAGACGTTTTGGGATCTAGGTGGGCCCCTAATGGGCCGATGGAATTGTATGAGGTATCAATGTGAAGCATATGTGAGGGGGCATCCGCCTGGACTAGTGTCTCGGCCGTTGTCAACATTCTGTGCATGCGCAGACAGGGAATTGTGGGAAAAGGGTATGGAGATAGACGTTTTGGGGTCTAGGTGGGCCACTCGTGGTCCTATGGAGTCGTATGAGGTATCAATGTGAAGCATTCATGAAGGAGCATCCGACGGGGTGAGTGAGACGTGGAACTGACGTCATTCTGCGCATGCGCAGTAGACAAAGGGTATGGAAATAGACGTTTTGGGATCTAGGTGAGCCCCTAATGGGCCGACGGAGTTGTATGAGGTATCAATGTGAAGCCTATGTGAGGGGGCATCTGCCTGGACTAGTGTATCGTCCGTGTTCAACATTCCACGCATGCGCAGACAGGGAATTGTGAGAAAAGGGAATGGAAATAGACGTTTTGAGGTTTAGGTGGGCCACAATTGGTCCGATGGAGTCAAGTGAGGTATCAATGTGAAGCACACGAGAGGGAGCATCTGACTGGGTGAATTTGGGGTAGGAATATCGTCATTCTGTGCATGCGCAGGGAGGCCATAGTATGGAAATAGACATTTTGGGGCCGATATGGCCCACTAGTGGTCCAAATGGGTTGTGGGAGGTGTCAAAGTGAAGCTGGGGTAGAGTCAGAATGGCGTGTTTTTCATTGTAAGTCGCGTCAATCTGCGCATGCGCAGTTGGGTGTAGTAAGTAAAGTGGCCATTTTGGGGAAGAGAAGGCAGGTATTTGGTGTAGAGATGGACCACTATTGCTCCGAAAGCGTCGTGTGAGGTGTCATTTTGTAGCTCTCGGGGTGTAGATCCCGATTTGAAGGAAGTCCACTCCATCTGTGACGTCATCAGTAGGAGTAGTAGCCAAAGTGGGCATTTTGGGGTTGTGAAGGAAGGTGTTTTGGGGTAGAAATGGACCATCGTTGGTCCGAATGCGTCGTGTGAAATGGCATCTTGTAGCAACGCCCGCCAACGCCAAGCTCAACGCTTCAACGCCCTGGTGAACTATCCCCAAACCGGGCAGCCCGCCTACGAAACTACAAGGTTACAGAATGTGAGCTTCGCCCCAGGGATTCCCCACGACATAAACGAACCGTATTACTTTGACCCCGAGCAGACCAACGTGGTAGTGCTAGATGATCTGATGAGTGCGGCCAAGGACATTTCACACGTCGCCGACTTGTTTACTAAAGGATCGCATCATCGAAATCTGTCCGGCATCTATTTGACCCAGAATCTCTTTCCTCAAGAGAAGGCGTCCTGAGATATTGCCTTGAACTGCCAATACTTTGTGTTGTTCTCCAATCCCATTGACAGAGCACAAATCCGTGTGTTTGGTAGTCGAATTTATCCTCAGAACATCGACCATTTCATGCAGGCGTTTCAAGGGGCGACAAGTCGTCCGTACGGCTACCTTTTCGTCGATTTAAAAGCCCATACCCCCGAAGATCGTCGGCTGACGTCCCACCTGTTACCCGGCGAGGAATCACCGCAACGTCATATACTACTACACCATCCGTCGAGTCCACTCCTGGCAGAGCAACAGCAGCAACCCACCCCCATACAGCGGGTCCGCTTCATACCATCAGTCAAGGAATATCACCCAACCGTGAAGGCCCAACCCGAACCCGTACAAGGGAATGAACACAATGTGAACTCGAGGCTATGGAAGGATTTGTTCAAAGAAAGTATGCCGTGGACGCCGAGATGGGCGAGACGTTGAGGGCCACAGAAAACAAGTTCAACACAAAGGGTATTCGAAAAAAGAAGCCGCAATTTTAGCCCATAACAGATTGGCACCCAGACTACGACGGGCTTTACGTCAGCAGTATGTCGACCTCGTGACCCATATGAAATTGTTGGACAAGGACCCAGTCCATATGGAAATCGAAAGAACAGGATAACTTACAACAGGCGTGCACCGAAATGCGGCCCCGCATCAGGAAAACAGCCATGGCGATCTATGAACAGTATACCTTACTACCGCTTGAAATGAAAAGCGACCCCACGCACAGGTCCATCATGAAGACCAATCGTCACTTGGCAGAGGATATGGGGTTACCACCCACCGAGGCCCTGAAAAATGCGATTAGAATGCGCAAACAACTGTTTCAGGATATGCTGCCCGACGAATATCCAGGCCTGCCCGACGACGATTAGAACAAACGGATGAGAGCGAACAGGGCCGAAGATGGGACTTTCTTAAGGACGGATTCTGATTGGACCAGTGCAGCCGAGAATACATCTAACGGGCAAGAATGAATATGGCAGGACCAAATGGCGGTCTCTGATTGGACAAGAGTTTTCTCGAATTGTAAACATACCCAACGCGGCTCCCCCAGCGTGGGTATGATGTAACATTGGGGAGAATAAACTATATGAAAACTTGTTGTTGTTGTTGTTCTCTCATCCTTGTTGTTGTTGTTGTTTTTCTCTCATCTGTCTATATCATGGCGTCAATTCGTTATGTTAGGGCGTTAAGGCGGACGTTGACGGGCGTCACTGAATTTCCAATGAATTAGTGACAATTCCATGAAAATCAGAGCTTTGGGGCTAGTTTACCAGGGCGTTGAAGCATTGAGCTTGGCGTTGCTACAAGATGCCATTTCACACGACGCATTCGGACCAAGGATGGTCCATTTCTATCCCAAAACACCTTCCTTCACAACCCCAAAATGCCGACTTTGGCTACTACTCCTACTGATGACGTCACCGATGACGTCACAGATGGAGTGAACATCCTTCAAATCGGGGCTACACCCCGAGAGCTACAAAATGACACCTCACACGACGCATTCGGAGCAATAGTGGTCCATCTCTACACCAAATACCTGCCTTCACTTCCCCAAAATGGCCACTTTACTTACTAAACCCAACTGCGCATGCGCAGATTGACGCGACTTACAATGAAAAACACGCCATTCTGACTCTACCCCACAAAAGCTTCACTTTGACACCTCCCACAACCCATTTGGACCACTAGGGGGTCATATCGGCCCCAAACTGTCTATTTCCATACTATGGCCTGCCTGCGCATGCGTAGAATGACGATATTCCTACCCCAAATTCACCCAGTCAGATGCTCCCTCTCGTGTGCTTCACATTGATACCTCACTTGACTCCATCGGACCAATTGTGGCCCACCTAAACCCCAAAACGTCTATTTCCATTCCCTTTTCTCACAATTCTCTGTCTGTGCATGCGCGGAATGTTGAACACGGACGATACACTAGTCCAGGCAGATGCCCCCTCACATAGGCTTCACATTGATACCTCATACAACTCCATCGGCCCATTAGGGGTTCACCTAGATCCCAAAACGTCTATTTCCATACCCTTTGTCTACTGCGCATGCGCAGAATGACGTCAGTTCCACGTCTCACTCAACCCGTCGGATGCTGCTTCACGAATGCTTCACATTGATACCTCATACGACTCCATAGGACCACGAGTGGCTCACCTAGACCCCAAAACGTCTATCTCCATACCCTTTTCCCACAATTCCCTGTCTGCGCATGCGCAGAATGTTGACAACGGCCGAGACACTAGTCCAGGCGGATGCCCTCTCACATATGCTCCACATTGATACCTCATACGACTCCATCGGCCCATTAGGGGCTCACCTAGATCCCAAAACGTCTATTTCCATACCCTTTGTCTACCGCGCATGCCCAGAATGCCGATATTTCAACCCCACACCCAGCCCATCGGATGCCCCCTCACATATGTTTCACATTGATACCTCACTCGACCCAATCGGACCACGAGTGGCCCACCTCGACCGCAAAACGTCTATTTCCATACCCTTTTTCCACAATTCCCTGTCTGCGCATGCCCAGAATGTTGACAACGACCGGGACACTAGTCCGGTCAGATGCCCCCTCACCTGTGCTTCACATTGATACCTCACACGACTCCATCGGCCCATTAGGGGCTCCCCTAGATCCTAAAACGTCTATTTCCATACCCTTGGTCTACTGCACATGCGCAGAATGACGATATTCCAACCCCACACCCACCCCGTCGGATGTCCCCTCACATAGGCTTCACATTGATACCTCACTCAACTCCATCGGACCATTAGTGACTCCCCTAGACCCCAAAACGTCTATTTCCATACCCTTTGTCCACCGCGCATGCGCAGAATGACGTTATTTCAACCCCACACCCACCCCGTCGGATGCCCCTTCACGACTGCTTCACATTGATACCTCATACGACCCAATCGGACCATCCATACCCCATACAGGCATTTTCCCGTATAGATTTAACATGCAAATGTTTGAATCAGGGAAGATAAGCCGGCATTTGCCAAAAATCACAAAAATGCATCCAGAGTTACCTCCCTTTTGCGGGGAGCTCTCTTGAGCTGGTGGCGCCCCCTGTCGGATGCAAGAGTTACCTCCCCCGGCAAAATTTTATCTTTTTGCGCTTTCTATACTACTCACATTGAATCACAGGCATCATTGAAGAGAACTACATGAACTTATAAACAAATTCTTACACAATAGTATTTGCACATATCATATATATTCACTGTGTCATCTGAACTAACTCCTGCACCATATTTAAATTACATTTATTCTCATGCGTACAGGCAACTGTCACATAAACTTACAATCTAATTCATACATTATTAGTACGATTTACATTATTGCATGCGCTGACAACCTAAGGGGGAAATTGGCACATATCCTACACTTATTTCCGGAGACCGCACGTAAGTGAGTAATGTAGTCCGCCATGGTTGTTTACGGTAACTGTTTCACAGTTTCATAAACCAATGTATGTATAGTGACATTGACGTCATGACAAATGGCATTTCACCGGACTTTTATTTTATTTCCCTAAAATAACCTCGGATTCTAAGAATAATCGGGTTAAAGCATGGTCTGATATTGAGTACTGCCGTTTCTCAAACTGTGATGTGGTATAAAAATAGGCTCTACCGGAGAAACAGTGCGAGTTTTCTAGACGGTAAAATTGTTTTAATAACTTATTGATAACGGATTCGGAAGAGCATTAACCTCACAGTTGTCTTCTATGTTTCTTGTTGTGTCTGATCAAAGTAAGATTGGTTTCACACTTCGATAACGCCATTTCTCATTATTTGGTCTGTCGGTATTCCTTCGGCAATGTAAACGTCTTCTAACTTCTGAGCAGTTTTTAGCACATTAAATATTTAGCCAATAAGCAGTAGAATTTCCAGCCGAAATGGTTAGCTTACCGGTACGGATCACTGTGTGTTCTTAAAATTTTATCAAGTAAGACAAGAAAAGGTTAGGATTTTAAACCCAACGATGACTGATAGGAATATTGGCGGAGTCTTAATTGAGTTTTGTATTCATTGCTCTCCATATTCCAGACTATGGGCTGGGAACTCGGTAGCTCGGTAAACAAAATAAGAAAGTCCAGATACTGGACACAGAATGCGCGATTCCCGTGTTTCTTTTCGGACAGTAAATTTACGGCGGTCTATTCTTACATGATTACATTTCCTATGAGTGTTTTTGAAAGATAACCGAGCATTCAGGGTAAAAGTTTGATGATTTGAAGAACGTCATAGAATGAAGAGTCCGATGGTTGTCGACGGAAGAGAGAGAGCTAAAATTCCAATAAAAATCAAGATAGCTCGCTCGGTTTGATGAATAAAATGGCCGCCAATTCTGTCCTACAAACGCACTATGATAGCATTATGACCGTCATCCTGATCCAACAATCTGGCGCCAGAGCAAAATGTTCATAACAGCAACATACATTAAGTGTAACGTCACTGGTAAAATAATATACTGTTTGTACCATTTTGGTATCGGCAACCTTGAAAAGTTTTTAATATATTGATTTATGTTTACCATAATTGTGGATTTGTCTGTATAAATATATCTCTAAATGACATACCTTTTGTACCTTATAGCTCTAACCAGGTGTTCAATGCTTTGAATCTGGAATATCGCTTTCTCTGAACGTGAAAATACCAGCTGTCACACGCTTGAAGATGACCGTGATAAATCTGATATGTTGAGGATAGCAAATTGTGATACAGCGGTGGGGGGATGGGTGTTTGAGTTTGCCGAAAATTGCGTCACGTAATATATGGACAGTCTCATTTGACCTTTGCTAGTTTCACCGTTTGTTGCGATTGTTCACGTTTGTCCACGTTTTCTCCCAACTCACACATTTATTCGAACAATCTCGATATAAACCAGAAATGAAAATAACAGGCATCACATTCGCCATGAGAAACCAGCCATTACATGACGGCGATTTTTTTATCCGTGATTAATTTTGTGCTCTCAACGTGAAATTCCTCTGCCATATCTATGAAAAATCGATTTTGAGCGACTGGCCTTATCATAAGAAAAATCATTTCTGTGGTTCATCACCAAGTGATTGACAAAAACTACCCATATTTCTACGTTTGTGTTCCGTGTGATCCATGTCATCAAATCTGCAAAAAATGTCTCTTGTCTACGCGTCGCTGTGACCTCATCATATAGCAAGCAATGCAATCGTATCTGATAGAGCTTCGATCTTATCTCGCATAAAAAGAGCACCTTAAAATACCGTAGGCCAGGCTGAGAAATAGCGATCTGGTTTTCGATGAATATACGAGAGCATGACGTTGTAGTTCAGCCCTTGGATGAGAAAATAATCAAACTACATCGACCAGGTTTGTTCATATATCGTCTTCACTTCTCCACAAGAAATAACAGATATTTACTGACGGCAAAACTGGAGGACCTACATGTACAGTCTTCCATAATCTTCTAGTCGCGTAAGAAAATCAATAGATGTATTAATGAAAAAGTCCGGGATACTCCGAATTTTTTCGTTGCATTTTTGCATTTTACATGATGCGCATGAAATTATACCATTGTATGGGCTAGGCCTATAGGTGTATACTATATTGTTACACTTAAAGGTGTGTACCGTGTAGTCATGTAATAAAACGGGTGTAAAATGTCTACCGTGTAGCTTCCACCGCATTCACCGCCCTACACACAGTTTGCTGACGTATCGGACTTTCCCAAAACATGTTGAGTCATGTCTGCTCCTCTCGACATGTCCAGAATTGTTAAGGGCCGATACTCGCTCATTGACGTTTTACCTCTGAATAGTATTAAATCACGTTACCTTCACAGCCTGGAAAATGGTGTTGATGAACATCCAAAAATGGTGTTGAGCTCAACACCCTTTGTTGGTGTTGAATTTGCCAAAATATAGTGTTGAGCCATTTTCAACACCCTTTATTGGTGTTCACGAAAAATATTGTTTGGTGTTGGCTTCAACACCAGTTGTTAGTGTTCACATTGGTCAACACCATTTCTCAACACCACTCGATGATGTTGAAGAGCCGACGACACAAAAAAAAAGATGTTGGACCAACACCATTTTTCTTGAGTTTCCGCTGGTGGTTGTGCGCAAGCGCAGGGTCAAAGACCGCTTCCGGGCACGTAATTTAATGGTATGCAGAGTTCATGAGTCAATGAGCGGGTATCGGTTTTTTCTCTACCATTAACGGAGCTTGGGCGTACAAGAGAACAATATCGAAATATGACATAGAAGTCAGTTTTAATGGATACGATACAGATATAAAAAGGGTCATCCGCCTGTCTATCACCTGCTTCCTTCCATTTAAAGGATGGGGACGACTCAGGGTGATGTCCCCCTTCCATTACTACATCTTGTGTGGGTTAACTCATAGCAGCACATATTGTTTGGTTTATGGTTTGAGATATAGGGCTGCGCTTATCTGGTTGTGGTTAATTTAAGGTTAGGTTCAACGTTGACGCCACCAGTAAATATAGTATTATTTTGGGGGAAGAGGTGAAAAGGCATGAACACACATCGCCGATGTAATTATTTGCTCATTCAAGAGCTTAACTAAAACTTCATACTCTTGTATACTGATCGAATCTACAAGATGGCCCAATCTTGACCTTGCCTATGATAATTAAAGTGCCCTCTTGATGCGGGACAAGCTCTATCAGATAACAAGAAATATCTTCAAAAACTGAGGGACGACGAAGTTTGAATGGGAATGACCAAAATGCTTATTCTGCATAATAAGTATCTTTTGAAAAACGCGCATGAATAATTGGTAGATCAGATTTTGTTCCTCTCCACCATTCGGCGTTGTTTGTTCGTCAAAGGACAAAGAACTCTCAGTGTTAACGTGTGTCACTATCAACAATGATGTCGAGAACGAGGTCGCCCAGCCTTGGACACGAACTATAGCTATCACGGTGATCATATGGCAGATACAATACCCGGTTCCTATGTGATAAGACTCAGAGCTTCTTTTTGGCCAACATACCAAATAAGGACACTGGGCATTGCAAGTTGTGATCAGAAGAAATTTATTTCATGCCATTCCATTGGTTTAAAATCGTAAGTTGTCAGCCAATTGCATGAAGTGTCATTGGTTAAGTAACTCTCCAAATTTTGGTTGTTACCGTCATACACGTGGCAACAGAAAGGCGGAGGAAAAGTCCACAGAACGTTCTAGCCAAAGCGGACGTATACGATTCTGTCGAAAAACAGTCGAATGCCACAATGGCATTACTTGCTATGATGAAATCACAGCGACGCGTGGACAAGATCCATTTTCGGCTGATTTGATGACCAATGGGTCACATAGAGCACAAACGTGAAAATATGGGTAATTTTCGTCTTTGATTTTTCTCTCCATGAACATCTAATGGGCTCAATCATTTGGTGATAGACCGCAGAAATGTTTATCATTATGAGCAAAGTCGATGTTCTAAAGAAATGACAGAGGAAAGAAAACTGTGTGGTTTCATGTTTGTTTCGTGTACATAGTTATCCTGCAATCGAGCTATCAAATACAAAGCTGAGAGTACAAAATCAACCACGGAATATTGGACCCGCAATGTTCATTCCTGTGATATATCGAGATTGTTCGAATAACTGGAGTTGGTCGGGGAAAGGACGTGGGCAGAAAACGTGGACAAACATGAAAAAAATCGCTGCCAGGTTCTAACAAAAAATGCCATGTTAAGTGCCGTTTTGCTCATGTGGCCGGCCGACTATAATTTGCATATGAGAAATTGTGTGCATTTTTTTTGTGTTTTTTCTTCCAATTTTGAATAACCATATCAAGGAAACTATTGGAGAGTTTTTCATACAATTACACTTCATTTTATATTTCAACGTCTATGTCGCCAGTTTATGAACACACAGAGGGAAATATGCGTTCAGTGTTACGTTCAAGAAATATACAATAGTCTTGTATGGTACGGTAGTTTTGGCAGTTGTGCCAAACTGGAAACATGGCGTTGCTGCGTGCAGCTAGATGTCTATATTGGCCCCTCCGATCATTCTCTCAACAGAAGTCATTTGTTAAAATGTACACGAAAGCGGTTGACCAACTTTGTAACGGTGTAAACGTGGTTGGTTAACAAATCGGACGGGAGGATAATACTATAGAGTGGTAACTGCATGCGACTGTTATTATTGAGGGAATAGTTCGGCGTTGTTCTCAATGTCAGCGTTCCGTACATAGGGAGAACCCGTCTCTCAGACTCGCGGTTGTAATTTCCTGTACTTTGTCGAATGGAGAATGGAACGCCTATAGACACTTTCTCACAAAATCACACAATATTACAAATAGAGTGGGCACTATAGAGTAACTCAGCAACATAATCTTTATGATTGATAATACTGTTATTATAGGAAAATCTATTATTTATAGCGTGGCTATCGCCAACAGCATAACCGTCTACCAGTCATTCCTACTGTTTGCCGATTCCAAGGCGTATTTATCTGACCTGATGTGTCTTCATATGACGTCAATATTAGCAGTTACCAGTAAATACAGTTAAAGAAATATAAAGTCACGTCAAATGTTTAACCTTGTTCCCAGAGACGGTCACTCAGACGCCCACTGCGATAGAGGTCGTTCCCATTATCTTCGAGTTTCTCCTGTATGAAGAGATGCGTAACACTATATTCTCTCCTGTTATAGGGGCTTTTCCTCACCTCTCTCTTCGTTCCCAAGCACAAATGTGGCAGCGACTCTCACGAGGAGAATTTCACAACAGACGTAATTTATGAAAATGTAATCACATGGGATGAAATCGAAGCAATGTAATTGGCTGGAGATTAACTTTATATGGCCTGGTCTTTTGAGGACCTGTCCAGGCCTTGGGGGGTGGGGGATTCCCTAAATATTGTTCCCAACCTTTGAGCTAGGGAACTGAAACTTACCACACTATACCCTTAGGTCAAATTCTACCAGAAAATGTAAAAAAAAATCCAAGATGCCCGCTTTGATGACGTCACAGTGACGTCAACCTCAAAACAGGCATTTTTTGGTCCATTTGTCAGATTTTTCGAATTTGTTATTAATGTGCTTCCTTTGCAAAAGATGCATGATAGTTAATAATAGTTTGATGCGAAATAAAATAGATTTTACCCAATTTTCTTCAAAAGAAAAGTGGAAATTTTGAAAAAAAATGACGAAAATATCTTCTCTGGTACCGCACATGGCCGCCATCTTGGATTTACCCATGATCCTCTACATCGGGGGTTATGCAAATAGGCTCAAAATGACCCCAATATGATAAACTAAAAAGTCAGGGAAGGTTTGCTTTCATTTTTTTGTCGTTCCGGAGATAGGCAAGACATTTTGGTAGGGTGGGCCGTAATGACCTTCAGTAAATTTCGAACGGAGGCGTCCTTGGAGTAAACAAAGCGTGAAAGTATTGATTTAACACAGTAGTGAGAAAACAAATCGTGAAATTCACTGATAAATGATTCTTGGTTTTATAAATATAGAGAAAGATAGTTTATTCAACGTTGGGTTACAAAATTATCAACATTAGCCCACACAGGAACTATTATCACCGACTCAAATAACATAGAATAAAAATACAAATAGCAGATAAGAATTGGGAAATATATACAAACAATGTAAGAATATGCAGATGAATGAATATAATCTTTTTATTCATTAATATATATATATATATATATATATATATATATGTATGAGTGAGTAGTAGGGGTTAACATCGTTTTCAACCTTGTTTCAGTCATATCACGACGGTGCCTACATGTGCCAGAACACGAGAGTGCTCACAGTTCATATTACCCTGGACACTGATCAGCCCACCCAGTACAGCACCCTGTTACCCATCCAAGTATTGACCGAGCTTAATGCAACATTTCACTATTACATTGAACTACAAGATCCTAATTGTCACTATGGAGAACGTCATTATTTCTTAATTCTATAACACTTGTGTCAATAACATCGAGCTAACCAGTGCAATAATTACAAGATTTACCATGGTTATGTGAAATGTACATGTGTCAAGTGCAGGTTTTTCATTAGGAGATTCCATTTCACAAGTTGGATGAGGAAAGGGATGGCTGCTTTCATACAAGTAACAATCGAATAAAACAAACAAATAAATCACAAGATGAAATTTCCTTCTCAAGTTTAACTGTTGTTTCCATCGGGAAATTGATTAACAAAGCGACACAAATAGGCATATATCCACGTAATTTCCCAACAGCTGACTCAGCTCACAAAATCACTCCCCATTTGAGAGACTACATAATCTCGTCCAATGACATTGGCACGATGCCAACAAAGACGGGAGCATCGTCCCAACATCAGTGGACGAGTTTTTCCAAAAAGGTAAGAAAGGTTGTCAAAGTTTAACCCTACCTGGCCTGGGGGGACCGAAATGGCCCCCCCTACCAAACTTTCTGCGCTATCTCCAGAACGACAAAAATGGAGAGCTGAAACTCCGTGACTTTATAGTTTATCAAATTGGGGTCATTTTAACCCCCCGAGCATAGGATCATGGGAAAATCCAAGATGGCCGGCACGTGGGGTCCCAGAAAAGTGATGTTTTTGTCATATTTCTTCAAAATTTCTGCTTTTCCGCGATGAAAAGCGGGCAAAAATTATTTTATTTCACATCACATTAATATTTACTAATTTATCATGCAGTTTTTGCGGAGAAATTACATAAATAAAAATTCGGAAAATCTGACTGAAAAATCGACCAAAAATGCCGTTTTTGAAAATGACATCACTGTGACGTCATCAAGGCGGCCATCTTGGATTTTTTTTACATTTTCTGGTAGAGATTGACCCAAGGGTATTGTGTGGTAAGTTTCAGCCCCCCAGGCCACAACAGGTCCCAAAAAGCCCAGGCCAGATAGGGTTAAATATGTTTTCAACTTTTCATTGTTATCTTTGTTGATAATCAATTTGAGTAATGCAATAGAATAGAAATAATGTTTTCATATGCATGCTAAACCGTTATTTTACGCACGGTAAGTATGGAAAAGTTTATAAATTTTAAGGCGCGGGCTTCGCACTTGCCCTAAAATATAAACCTTCCCACACTAACCGTGCGTAAAATAACGATTTAACACGCCTATGAAAACATTGTTTCTTAAATCTACAAGGCGTTCGCGTTTCCATGAATTGATTTTAGTGACCTTGACCGCTGACCTTTTACCTCAATCTTGGTACATGGCACATCGCTTCCCACAATTCAACCACTCACAAAAATGTGATTTTCAGTGGTTTCCGAATTTTTTTAAGGCCTTGGCCTTTCGACCTGAATAGATTTCTTATTGCCATACTCTTGAGGTCTTCCTGAAGTCTGATCACATTCCGAATCCTTGGTTTGAAGTAATACCACAGAAACTGTTTTCATTTATTTCTTGTTCTGGGAGCCACAATGATGTTGAAGTTTGTCCCTTTATTGAGTCAATTTCACTACCTGGCATATCTTCGCTTACTGATTAACCCACTCAAAAAATGGTGAAATTCGATGATTTCCTGATTTATTGACCTCAATCTGCGTGATTGCATAGTTATCCGGGTGATTGCATAGTTATCCGGGTGATTGCATAGTTATCCGGGTGATTGCATAGTTTGCATAGTTATCCGGGTGATTGCATAGTTATCCGGGTGATTGCATAGTTATCCGGGTGATTGCATAGTTATCCGGGTGATTGCATAGTTATCCGGGTGATTGCATAGTTATCCGGGTGATTGCATGGTGATTGCATAGTTATCCGGGTGATTGCATAGTTATCCGGGTGATTGCATAGTTATCCGGGTGATTGCATAGTTATCCGGGTGATTGCATAGTTATCCGGGTGATTGCATAGTTATCCGGGTGATTGCATAGTTATCCGGGTGATAGTTATCCGGGTGAAATTTAAGAGAAATCGGACAATATTTTGAAAAGCTAAGAATGTGAATAATCGAGAGGAGAAGAAAATGGATATGTATTCTATTGGGCTTCGCCGGCTATAGCTGACATAGCCCCTAGAACAGTTTGGGGACGTTTTAATTCTGCAGTTTTCCTTGATATGTGTCGGATATGATATGTGAGTCCGTACTGAGTACAATCCATCTTCATTTTATCCAGCCAATTTCTACGTTCCCACTTCGAACCTGCCTTGATTTATCTGACCCCTTCAGCGTTCAAAATCCGAGGTGTAAATTTCACCAGCTAACGACAGAAGAACCAATCAGAACGTACATATCGATTGCGAGTGAACATTTGCGTACACTTCGCCATCCATAAGATGGCTTGCGAATCGTGAGTCTCCATTATTGCGGAGCGATATCCGGTATATTACGGGATTCTATTCGGCCTTCATCCGGCAGAGAACAGACTCGAGAAATCTGATAAATTACAGGTTTTCAAACCACTTGGGAAACAGATATAGGCTAGGCTTACAAAATATATAGGTATAAATAACTTTCGTATCACCCAAGAGGTGTGGTAGATCTGTAATTTTCAACAAGTAGGGCATCACATATTCGAAAATGGCGAGTTACGTTGGGGTTACGTCGGTAGACTTTAGCTGATTGGCTGACGAAGTCACGTGGTATTGATTTCTGGAAATTCCCTCTCGCACTTGCCGAAAGTAGGCTGTAAATGGATACACACGATCCCAGGGTCAGTCTTACCGCGTATAGATGACCGAGATGGTTACAGGTTGGCGAGTGAAGTCACATAGAGTGACATCATCCTCTATTAGCGGCGTCCTTCCTCCTAATACGGTGCCCACTAATTAGGTCAGCCAATCAATAACGCTCTTGTGCGACCCATTTCGAATTTCAAATGTTTTCGAGGTCAGTGACGTCTCGTGTCTATTTATAAGTTATTTGAACATTGAAGGGGTCCGGATATATCAACGGAAGTTCGAAGTGGGAACGTAGAAATTGGCTGGATAAAATGAAGATGAGTACAATCGGGACGACCGAGCCTCTTTAGTATCACCCATTCGCAAACTACATCTACTCAAGGCCAGATTCAATCTCAGTAAACTCAGATATAATATCAAGGAATTGGTTTACCTAGATTGGGCCAGATGTAGATGTAGTTTTGGTCACTCTACATCTTACGTCAACATATCTACGCTTCTACCAGTTGTAAACAAATCAGAAGTCATTGGACCCTCTCGGCATTTTCCAAATATTTTGGAAGAAGTGAAACGCCGATTTGTGACAACAAAAAGGGTATGATTATATTTAGAGGTCCATTCCAAAACAAGAAATATATTCAAAATGATGGGCGACGAAGTTTACATGAGGAATGTGTAAAATGCTTATTCTACATAATAAGGATTCTTTGAAGCATTTATTTGCGCGTGAATAACTGGCAGATTAGAAGTTGCAGGTGTAACCACAGGGGCGCGTTGCCTTTGTTAATTTGGTTGGTTATGTTGTTCTTCATGACAACAACTCCCCTCAACCAACATAATCATCCAAATTAACAACGGTAACGAGCCCCTGTGAATGTAACCAGTTGTTTCTATTTACCATCCGGACTTGTATCTTCCTCAACAGACAAAGAACTGTCAGTGTCAACGTGTGTCACTGTCAACAATGATGACAAGAATGAAGTCGTCCAGTTTTGTACACGAACTATAGCTATCGAGATATGCCGGGTTCCTTACCCGAGTATGGTTGGCGCTAGTGGACAAAATTTCACAAATAGCTCTCGGGTTAATTCGATTTAATCCTAGGGCTAAATCGACCAATTCTAATACATTTTCTAAACCCCGGATTATATTCATTTAGTTCTCGGACTAAATGATTTAGCCCTCGGGTTGATTTGGTCCAGTCCCGGACTGAATTATTTAACCCGCGGACTAGATGATTTAACCCGCGGACTAGATGATTTAGCCCGCGGACTAAATGCACTTAACCCTAGATCTAAATCGATTCACTTAGGGCTAACTTGACCAATTATAATACATTTCCTAAACCTCGGGTTATATATATTAGCTCTCGGACTGAACGATTTAGCCCTCGGGCTTGAATATTTAACCCTCGGAGTGATCAATCCTCGGACTCAATGATTTAACCCGCGGACTAGATGATTTAGTCCGAGGGCTGGATTATTTAGCCCCAGGGCTAGATTGTCCAATCAATTGTGCGTTTCTAGACCGCATATTAATCAAGAGCAAGATTAGAAGATGGCCACGTGGTATAAAGTTGGCGCGTTTGTTGATCCTTGCATATTTGTTCGGCTGCCAGTCTCAGACCCCAAATGACTGCCCGTTGTCAAGTAACGACACGATAACAGTAAAGTGTCAACACCTGGGTCAAATCCTGCTTGTGTTTGCTTTGCATTGAGAGCAGCATCGGTTATACGGCGGTAATCTACTCCCTTATAGGCTTTAATGTACCAGGCCTGGTAGTTATTCAGCACTACATGTACACAAAAATTTTTGATAGCGTGATCAAACCAATTCTTTTATATAATTCCGAAATTTGGGCTGTTGAGATATTGATGAATGTTCCCCAATTGAAAGCGTTCATACCAAGTTTTGCAAGTTTACTCTTGGGGTGAACAAAAAGGCATGTAATGCTGCTGTACGGGCAGAATTGGGCAGAATTCCCAAGCCAAGATTAACGGGAATACTGGTGTAGGCTTGTTAATTTGCCTAACTCCAGGCTTGTGAAATATGCGGTCTAGAAACGCACAATTGATTGGACAATCCAGACCTCGGGCTAAATCATCTAGTCCGCGGGTTAAATCATCTAGTCCGCGGGTTAAATCATCTAGTCCGCGGGTTAAATCATTCAGTCCAAGGATTGAACCAATCACTTCGGAGGTTAAATATTCAAGCCCGAGGGCTACATCGTTTAGTACGAGAGCTAAATGTATATAACCCGAGGTTTAGGAAATGTATTACAATTGGTCAATTTAGCCCTAACTGAATCGAATTAGACCTAGGGTTAAGTGCATTTAGTCCGCGGGCTAAATCATCTAGTCCGCGGGTTAAATCATCTAGTCCGCGGGTTAAATCATTCAGTCCAGGACTGGATCAAATCAACCCGAGGGCTAAATCATTTAGTCCGATAACTAAATGAATATAATCCGGGGTTTAGAAAATGTATTACAATTGGTCGATTTAGCCCTAGGATTAAATCGAATTAACCCGAGGGCTATTTGTGAAATTTTGTCTACTAGCGCCAACCATACCCGAGCTTATAATAAACTAATCACATACTAAATAAGGACAATGGCCATGGAGAGTTTTGATCAGGAGATACTAATTTCATGCAATTATATTGGTTTAAGATCGCCTGTTATCCGTCAGTTTCATGAAGTAACGTCAACAGTTACGTAACCCTTCGCATCTCGGTTTTTAAGCTACGTACACATGTATACGATTATCCGATAACGACAATGCGGCAACGACAATACGGCAACGGCAAAAAAGTCGATCGTAGGAAAATGAATTGGTCCGTACACATGAATGCGTAACGATTATGACAGTGCGATAAGACTATCCGGCAATGCGATACGATTATCCGTCTATTATTGGAATCAGTTCTGGAGCGATTTTTTGCCGTTGTCGGACCATTTGCGTACACTTCGCCATCCATAAGATGGCTTGCGAATCGTCATTTGCGTACACTTCGCCATCCATAAGATGGCTTGCGAATCGTATGTCTCCATTATCGCGGAGCGATATCCGGTGTTTTACCGGATTCTGTGCGGCCTTCATCCGGCGGAGAACAGACTCGAAAACTCTGATAAATTACAGGTTCTCATACATACCCAGGAAACAGATATTGCCTGGGCTTGCAAAATATATAGGTATGAATAACTTTCGTATCATCCAGGAGGTGTGGTAGATCTGTAATTTTGAACAAGTAGATCATCACATGACTCTAAAATGGCGGGTTTCGTTGGGGTTACGTCGGTAGACTTTAGTTGATTGGCTGACGAAGTCACGTGGTATTGATTTCTGGAAATTCCTCTCTAGCAGTTGCCGAAAGTAGTCTGAAATGGATACACACGATCCCAGGGTCAGCCTTACCGCGTATAGATGGCCCAGATGGTTACAGGTTGGCGAATCGTGTGTCTCCATTATCGCGGAGCGATATCCGGTGTTTTACCGAATTCTGTTCGGCCTTCATCCGGCGGAGAACAGACTCGAGAAATCTGATAAATTACAGGTATTCATACCACTTCTGAAACAGATATTGCCTGGGCTTACAAAATATATAGGTATGAATAACTTTCGTATCATACAAGAGGTGTGGTGGATCTGTAATTTTGAACAAGTATGACATCACGTGACTCGAAAAGGGCGAGTTACGTTGGGGTTACGTCGGTAGACTTTTGCTGGTTGGCTAGCGAAGTCATGTGGTATTGATTTCTGGAAATTCCCTCTTGCGGTTGCCGAAAGTAGGCTGAAATGGATACACACGATCCCAGGGTCAGTCTTACCGCGTATGGATGACCGAGATGGTTACAGGTTGGTTGTCGGACATAAGTCGTGCGGGTTTATGACGTCACAGCAGCAACAAACACGCTTTTTAGGGCTTGTAGAGGTCAGTCGTCCATTGCGGTAAGAAATGTTCTCATGTAGCATCCGCTTTTATACTTATAGCCGTAGTCATGTGTACACCAAAAACGCATTACCGTTGTCGTTGCCGTTGCCGTATTGTCGTTGCCGCATTGACGTTATCGGATAATCGTTTACATGTGTACGTAGCTTTACCGTCATAAACGAAGCAATACGAGGACGGCGAAAGAAAATCTGACAGAACGGAAATGCCTAGCCAATGCAAGCGTGTACGATCCGTCGAGAAAAGGTTCATTCTTGTGTATAGCCATTTTGCAGCCGTTTTTATGGAAATTAAGGGGCTGGACCAGTAAAATGTCAGGTATTAAGGGGCTGGACCAGTAACATGTCAGGTATTAAGGGGCTGGACCAGTAACATGTCAGGTATTAAGGGGCTGGACCAGTAACATGTCAGGTATTAAGGGGCTGGACCAGTAACATGTCAGGTATTAAGGGGCTGGACCAGTAACATGTCAGGTATTAAGGGGCTGGACCAGTAACATGTCAGGTATTAAGGGGCTGGACCAGTAACATGTCAGGGATTAAGGGGCTGGACCAGTAACATGTCAGGTATTGGGGGCTGGACCAGTAACATGTCAGGTAAGGGGGCTGGACCGCGCTTGTGTCAGGTCTATTAAGGGGCTGAGGACCAGTAACATGTCAGGTATTAGGGGCTGGGACCAGTAGTGTCAGGTATTGCAGGGGCTGGACCCCCAGTAACATGTCAGGTATTAAGGGCTGGACCAGCCGTGGCATGCCACACCAGAAACAATGAAACTTCCAGACCCAATAACACACTTATCAAAAGAACCGTAAGAGGCTGGACCAATAACATATCAAGTATGGGAGCTCAGACCAATGTCCAGGCGTATTGAGGGCTGGACCAGTAACGTCGGTATTGGGGGCTAACATGTCAGGTATTAAGGGGCTGGACCAGTAACATGTCAGGTATTAAGGGGCTGGACCAGTAACATGTCAGGTATTAAGGGGCTGGACCAGTAACATGTCAGGTATTAAGGGGCTGGACCAGTAACATGTCAGGTACCGGTAATAACAGCAACATTTTTTTCCAGGGGAATTTTTGAATATCTTCAAATGAACAAATCATTTCAAGCTGAAAATTTATTCTTACATGTATTATTGGGCTTTCCTGGTGTACTATTATGGAAAAGTAAATATTAATTTGAGTTAAAAACAAATCACACATCTGAAAATCATTTTTGAACTTTATCAAATTTTGTAATACAAGAACACACTATTAACATAATAGTTAAGTTCCAAAAAATATTAATGGATCATAGGCATTTTCCATATCCAATATCACAATAATAACTTATTATCAGAACTGAAATCTCTGAGAATAATTCCAAACTGACAATCATCAGTCGTCTCTAAATTCGACTGAATAGAACTTTTGAAGAAATCTTTCATCTGAAATGACATCTTGTAAAAAGCAAAAATCGACAATTTTTCAAAATGATATATAGAACGTCTTTTTGTTCAAATTAGTGATTTCTTTTGCACAATACTACACCAGGAATGACCTAATAATACATGTTAGAAGTTTATTTGAAGATAAAGTGAGAAGTTAATTTCCCCTGAAAAATGTTGTTGCTACTATCACCTGACACATGTATGGGGGGGGGGGGGCGGAGGGCACTTTTCGCCCCCTGCTGGTTTTTTGCTCCCATCTCCGGAAAGACAAAAACTTGAGAGCTGACACTCCGAGACTTTGTAATTGTGTCATATTGGGGTCATTTTGAACTTATTTGCATAACCCCCAGGCAGACGATCATGGGTGAATTCAAATTGTGGACCATGTGATACCAGAAAAGTGATGTTTTCGTATTTTTTCTTCACAATTCTTGCTTTTCTGCGAGAAAAACTGATTATTATCAGATTATTATTTACTGATATATCATGCAGTTTTTGCGAAGAAAACAAATAAATAAAAAAATCGAAAAATCTGACCGAAACATCGCCCCAAAAAATGCTTTTTTTGAAAATGACGTCATTGTGACGTCATCATGGCGGCCATCTTGGATTTTTTTCACATTTCCTAGTAGAGCTTGACCCAAAGATATAGTGTGGTAAGTATAGCACTCTAGCCTTAGGGATAGCGAAAATATAGGGGGGGGGGGGAATACACATTCCGACAACACCCCACCCCCGACCCCTGACAGCGGTACACCCCATATAGGGTTAATCTATACGCCGTTACCAATGGCTCTAGTAGGGTAGATTTCCCAATCAATTAGAAATCCGACTCATCTGTTCTCATTTTAACTATAGTACAAGCGATTAGGCATATTAATATGTATAATATTCTCTTGTGGATCAAACCGTTTTGCACATGGAAAACAGCTTTATAAACCAATGTTATAGTTTTTCTGCTCGGCCAACCCTAACGCACATGCCTAGGGAAATGGGGAGTGTAACTTTCAATCATTTTGTCACATGCACGCAGTATATTATCGAGGTGATCGCTATGCTTGTCCTGAGCACTGAATTGTTCTATGATTGACTGGCTTTGACGTTGGATGTCTAGCTTCTGTGGTGAGTCTTCGAGAGACCTGGTTGGAGTTCCGTTGTGTGGGATATATATATTACACACCCAATTTGTCTAGGCCCGTTACAATAGGACGCTATCTCAATGGAAAGCTAACGTGAGGAAAATCGCCAGAGGCTCAGGTTCAATAAGGAAGATTATAGTTTCTAATTTAGATTATTTTAAAAGCAATCTTTGGCATACACTACACCTGACTGTCCCTGTAGACTATTTTGGTTTGTTCGACAGATCGTGGAACATTACGAGCATCAATAACAGATTTCGTCCGCGAAACTTGCATCTGACACCTCGCCCACAGAGTAGAAGCCTCGTGCTTTAAATTGAGCGACACCATCTAAAGCAGCTTCAAGCAAGATTGCGCGTGCAGTTTGTGAGGAAGGCTATATTGATCAAGAACTTTCAAAACTCTACCTGTATAGAAATCCTCTGGTTGAATTCGATACAAGCGACGAAGACGATGAATTCGTTTTGGCAATTATTCTATGGTTGTTTGTTTGTGTATCTTCTCGGAACAATTGCTCACACGGAACAACGCTATATAGATAGTGATGTGGAGGATAACACGTTCGTCGACCAGGTGAGTCATAGTTTTCTTTCAATTTTCTGTCAAAACAAGTGCCGTAAAACGTTTGTTTCCTTCAATATATTGGAATCCGATTTGATTCTCTGTGCAAGCCCAACAAAAAGTAGAACCACTACAAGCTAGTAACCAAAACGGTTTATAGAAACGATATGGTACTGTAAATATGGAACCCAACAGGTTCATATGGAACCCACCAGTTTCTTTCTTTTGGTTCCATATTCGGTGCCACCTGTATGGTATTTTAGCGGATCCGAACTCTGTACTTGTAAGTGTGTATTAGGCATTACTTTCTCTATTGTTTTCAAGAAGCATTACTTTCTTTCTTGTTTTCAAGAAGCGGTAATTATTATTAATACTTAATTGACATGTTGATGTTCCACGTGGAACAGTATTTAGTGGAACAATATTTAGACACAGGTGGAGCTAAAATGTTGAACAGAAATATGGCACCAAATTTAGTTTCTTCTGTATGAATTCATTTTGGTTCTATATTTGATTTATCCGCGGAAACAATACCGATAGTCTGAAAACAACTTCTTGGTCGTTATGATTCGTTAAATACGATGCTTAATTACACCCATACTCCGATATGCGTCACCTTAATAATGATCTTATATTGCAAAGATTATGCACGGGTATCTTGATTGATCAATCTAGCGGGAATTCGTTGTACTAGTATTATCTCCGCGTATCACCATTAATATCCGCACTTCGGTTCCTCCAATGGTCTACAATATTCAAATAATTTCACTCTTTCGTTACGAGAAACCAACTGCCCTTACTCAACAGAGAATGATTCTCAAATATTTTTTTTTCCTAAATTGGTGCAAAGGAAATGCCCCATAAACGAGCGGAAATATTTTTTATGCAGAATGGAGAAGTGTTACATATACATAATTATGGGCTGAACTTAAGTCCGAACTTCGCCTAGCCAATGTATTCTCCCATTGTCAGAGTTTCTAACCTCCTATTCTGGTCGGTAAGTCTGACAGTAGGAGGTATACAATTTGATGCCGTGTGAGCCAATTTAGAATTTTGGTTACTTATTACCTATATTCGGACAAGACTGTTGGAATGCAAACTGATGGAGTCGCTTGGCTCTGATAGTGGGTTGATAGAACTCATTATCTCCACATTATCTGGGCGATCTGATACAGTTGAACTATATTGGTGGAGGAAGAGTTCTGGAGAGGAAGTGATTTTGCCATCTGAACACTGAATGGGCTAGAGCACAGGCGCTCGTTACCATTGTTAATTGGTTAATTAGGTTGATTATAGTGGGGGGGGGGAGAGAGAGTCGAGGTAGGAATTTATTCCTTACCTCTACCCCGTCACATAATCAACCTAATTAACCAATTAACAACGGTAACGAGCCCCTGTGGGCTAGACAGCCAATCTGTATTCATTCGGGACAAGCTCTGTGAGAAAGAAAACGATTTCTATTGACATCTCTGAGGAAGATAAAACCACAAAATTCCAATCTCCGAGAAACTCGCCTGGCCATTATTTTGAATTTACTTCCGATACCCCGCTCCAGGGATCAGACAAATAGGGGAAAGTATCCCAATATTTAATATTGTACAGCATTATTGAGTTTACGCTCTTCATTTTTGACCAGCTGATGAAATGCACATAATGAATTTCAGCAAAAGTCTTGTTTGGTTTGAAAAAATTCCGTGCAATGTAAACCAAAATTGGATGAGCGAAGAAATTAAATGAGCGCACAACAAACTTCAACAACCCTATGATACCTGACAGGTGTATGAGGTTTGTTGATCTGAAGGTAGCTTCAAGGATAGATGGCATTGCAGTGACATATACTCACAGCTGGTTAATATGTGCAGCTCTTCAATATGTTATTGTTCGTACACATGCATAGGACGTGTGCATACAGATGTGCTGTAATTGAGTTATACATCTCTATCGTTATACCAAAGCAACATTGCTTGTCAGAATTGTTGCATGTCTCCTGTCGTTTTACGTCTTCGTTGCTGTCTGCTAGTTGACACATTCAAACTGTTTAGATTGCCCCGGCTGCTTCTGTCCGGAAACGTAAATGTTAGTCTTCTTCAATATATTGTGAAAGGAATTTGAGATGTATTTGTATGAGTGGTTGAAATATACAGTTCATGATCCTGTCCATCAGCCTTCACCATTGCCACCATTCTCCTATGAGGCCATATAAAGCTTCATCGGAAAGAATGGTTTCCGGAAAGAGGAGATAATTCTTTGTTCGCCGACGGCTATCCACCGAGTGTTGGATATAAAGCCGGTATTCAGTAGGTGTCGTACATGACAACCGGGAAATCCAAACAAATATATCATTTATCCAACTTCACGATGGATGGCCATGTCCTATTGCGTGCTGCTCAATAACACAATACATGTATTTATCGCCTCAGGTATAGACATTCCATGTATCGGTAAATCGCGAATAATGAAATAAATCCTACCGATTTGCTAAATCAAACTCTCACTAGTCGACGCTTTGAGGTAACATTGAAACGATGCTGACGTCTCGATTCTTCGTCCACTGGTTAATTTTCCTGATATTGATGCGTTCTCAAATTTCATGTGGCATTTGGGAAGGCAGTTTGGGCTACATAAATTATATGCGACCCTGGGAGAATCATTCTTCGATATTTTCGAAATTTCTTCGAAGTCCTGAATATTTTCGTGTAATTTGTTCATCTTTTTGGGGGGAAATGAGAGATTTGGGCGAAGTAGCGGAGTCGTAGGCAGAGTTCCATCCGAATCCAGATGACCAATCAACATGGGTGTTTTACAATATATACACAGACAGACACATGGTGTTGATCAATACCAAAAACATGGCGTTGAGCTCATTTTAGACCAACACCCTTTATTTGTGTTGGCGAACACCATTAATTGCTGTTAAGCCATTTCCAACAGCCTTTATTGGTGTTGACCAACACCTTGATTCAGCTATGGTGTTGACCAGCCTTAAACGCCAAAAGAAAAGGTTTTGGGCAACATCATTTTTCTGGCTGTGTACCAATTGATGATCCAAACTTCAAGGAATCGAAACACGTTAACCCTACCTGGCCTGGAGTGGGGGGGGGGGGGCGGGGGCTACCAAACTTTCTGCGCTATCTCCAGAACGACAAACAATGGAGAGCTGAAACTACTTGACATTATAGTTTATCATACTGGGGTCATTCTGAGCCTATTTGCATAACCCCTCGAACAGAGGATCATGGGTAAATTCAAGATGGCGGCCACGTGCGGTACCAGAAAAGTGATGTTTTATTCCTATTTCTCCAAAATATCTGCTTTTCCGCAATGAAAAGTGGGCAAAAAATATTTAATTTCACATCACATTGATATTTGTTGATTTATCATGCCTTTTTTGCGGAGAAATTGCATAAATAAACAGCGTCACTGTGACGCCATCAAAGCGGCCATCAGCCCCCTAGCTCAAGGGGTAAGAAAAATAATTAAGAGGGCCCCCCCCCCCCCCACTCGGCCTCCCTCCCCTGGCCAGGACACGTCCCAAAAAGCCCAGGCCAGATAGGGTTAAATACTACCCACTATAAAGCCAACTTGAAGCCAACTACCCTGCTTAAATCTCCACAAAAGTCAGTGTTGCACAGTGAAAATAAGATTTGCTGGTTATAGACCGGACTGACGAACTTTATTGAACCCCCCGGTTTCGGTTCCGCGATGAAACAAATTACATGGCAAAAGATAGTGAATATTTCAGCATAACCAGAAAGTATAGTGTCAGTCTTTGTTGTTCTTGCGCAATCAATCATATCCGCTACTCTTGAATCTTTTCGGAGAGGTACGAAAACATTTTTCGGTAATCAAATGAAAATGTCACTTTCAGTCAAATTTTGGTCGATTCAGCAATAATTCATTCAGCAATTCGAGAAGAGCACTGATTATTATGGCACACATCGTTCCCATCCCCACCACACAACCCTTCATGACATATTACATGTAGTCGTGATATATTGTCCAGATTTGTCCAGTCACTCTTTTACGAATTAGGCCTACTCATTTATTGGGAGCCTTAAAATCTTCTCGGGAATTAGGACAGGCATGCAGTACATGAGTCAGTGTACCCCACTCCCCACCTCACTCCTTGCTTATTTCTGTTGAATATGTAAGGGTAAATTGATAGGTGAGGGTGTGAAGTCCCGATATCCAAGAATACCGCTTGGTTAAATCACTCAGCCGCATGCAATTCCACTCGTTAGCCCTCTGGATCGTTTTGGATAGTAATTTAACCCTCGTCAATATTTTCAACTATAAATTACCAAAATTTGTATTAATATAAGCAAATAGCACCTCCATCCTTGATTCTTATATACCATATATTCATCCTAATTCATGCCAGGTTAGCCAGTTCAAATCATTTCCCCGTTGCCAAGCATAGGAAAACTGTCAGCACTTTCAGTGTAGAAGTGTTTGGACAGCTTATTCTTATAATAGATAGAAGAACGATAGATATGTCTCTTGAACCAAATTGTATAAAGTCTCAACCTAGTAACCCTACTTAACCTGGACGATTTTAGGCCTGCCCATGGGGAGGAGCGCCTCTTCCCCCAAATATTTGTCTTGTTCCTAGTGCTAGGGGATGAATCTTCCCAAAATATATCCTGAGATCAAGTTCTATTACAGAAAATGCAGAAAAGAAATCAAAGATCACCGCACTGATTACGTCATAATGCATAAGGTTCAGTATAACATTCGTTTATTTTATCTCCTGCAGATTTTCTAAAACCTACATGTAGGTTTTAACAGGTGGAGTAAGTGTATTAATTCTTTGGTGCAATACTTACGTTGGTTGTCCGTCTCTTTTTGGGTGAATCTCCATGCATTCCACTTCGCTAAATCGCTAAAATCCGTCATTTTTCAGAAAGATGGATGGATTACGCAAAAATATTCAGGACATGAAATAAATTCTGAAAATATCGATTACTAATTCTCCCGTGTGTCTTTTTAAGATTTTTCGGTGCGTTGTGTCTGTTTTCCGTTCGAAAGGGAAACTGGAATGTAAATCTAGTCTTTATGCAAACTGGCCGCCTACGACGTGGTAAACTTACCTTTCTATACCTGGTCCACTGCTATAGCTTACTACACGTTAGCTCACTGAAAACATTATTTCATCCTTTGGAATGGAAGATTTTAGTGTGTATTTCTGAAATTTATATATTTTTTTCTGTTGTTTTGGTAAGTATTTGTATTCCATGGCATGAAACAAATAATGATTTATTTTCTAATCTTCTCACCTTCTCCACAAATACACAGTACACTGTAATAAATCACTTCGTTAAATGTAGTGGCAAAAAAGGTGCCAGTACATTCAACTGTAAAATTACACCGTATTTTAACAGGCTTTAAACTGTAAAATGTTGCACCGTATTTTATAACTACCGTTTGTTAACAGGCAATCAACTGTAAATTAGGTTGCATTGTAATTTACAATTACCCTTTTTGTTTAACATCCTTTAATATTTAATTACTTGCCACCGTTAATTGTCTACAATTATAAGTACCGGTATAGGTCGCTGGAAGGCCGAAATGGCCATTGCTCGTTCGCGTATTTCAGCTCTTTGTGTTTACAAATGCGATCACTACAAGTTTCGTAAATAATGATGAAGGAATCTGTTACAGGAATTTCCACGTCAGATAAAACTGAAATTAAAGTTAGCCGCCGCGTCACTTCTTGTGCGTGTTCCGGTAATGCTGTGAATTTTTGAACAACGCAAGTGTTGGATGTCTCTTGCGAATGGGCGTTTCGTGCACAAAGATTTCAACCTCCTTTCAGAGAAAACAGAAAATTTTGTTATGTTTGTGCGCAGTTTACCCGTTCCAGTTGATATCAACTGAAATATCACAGTTCAATGTACAGATCAATATGTTTACGGTTAAATATACTGTAAACACCAACATACATTTACTGTGAAATAACGGTAATTTATACCAGTGTATGTATACTTTTAAAATCGTTCTGGGAAAAATTCCTGAGTTTCTTTTAATTCTATCTGGTATACGAATGGGTATGCGATTCTCATTTGTCTCTAATTAACCTTTACATGAAAACCACCACGAGTCACACACATTCGCATATATCATAAATATATGGATAATGTAGGCTAGCTAGGATATATAGACATCATTGGCGGGGGAATGGTGGGTACCAATGTAGGCTAGCTAGGATATATAGACATCATTGGCGGGGGAATGGTGGGTACCAATGTAGGCTAGCTAGGATATATAGACATCATTGGCGGGTGAATGGTGGGTACCAATGTAGGCTAGCTAGGATATATAGACATCATTGGCGGGTGAATGGTGGGTACCAATGTAGGCTAGCTAGGATATATAGACATCATTGGCGGGTGAATGGTGGGTACCAATGTAGGCTAGCTAGGATAGATAGACATCATTGGCGGGTGAATGGTGGGTACCAATGTAGGCTAGCTAGGATAGATAGACATCATTGGCGGGTGAATGGTGGGTACCAATGTAGGCTAGCTAGGATATATAGACATCATTGGCGGGTGAATGGTGGGTACCAATGTAGGCTAGCTAGGATATATAGACATCATTGGCGGGTGAATGGTGGGTACCAATGTAGGCTAGCTAGGATATATAGACATCATTGGCGGGTGAATGGTGGGTACCAATGTAGGCTAGCTAGGATAGATAGACATCATTGGCGGGTGAATGGTGGCTACCAATGTAGGCTAGCTCGGATATATAGACATCATTGGCGGGTGAATGGTGGGTACCAATGTAGGCTAGCTAGGATAGATAGACATCATTGGCGGGTGAATGGTGGCTACCAATGTAGGCTAGCTAGGATATATAGACATCATTGGCGGGTGAATGGTGGGTACCAATGTAGGCTAGCTAGGATAGATAGACATCATTGGCGGGTGAATGGTGGGTACCAATGTAGGCTAGCTAGGATAGATAGACATCATTGGCGGGTGAATGGTGGGTACCAATGTAGGCTAGCTAGGATAGATAGACATCATTGGCGGGTGAATGGTGGGTACCAATGTAGGCTAGCTAGGATAGATAGACATCATTGGCGGGTGAATGGTGGGTACCAATGTAGGCTAGCTAGGATAGATAGACATCATTGGCGGGTGAATGGTGGGTACCAATGTAGGCTAGCTAGGATATATAGACATCATTGGCGGGTGAATGGTGGGTACCAATGTAGGCTAGCTAGGATAGATAGACATCATTGGCGGGTGAATGGTGGCTACCAATGTAGGCTAGCTAGGATAGATAGACATCATTGGCGGGGGAATGGTGGGTACCAATGTAGGCTAGCTAGGATAGATAGACATCATTGGCGGGTGAATGGTGGGTACCAATGTAGGCTAGCTAGGATAGATAGACATCATTGGCGGGTGAATGGTGGGTACCAATGTAGGCTAGCTAGGATAGATAGACATCATTGGCGGGTGAATGGTGGGTACCAATGTAGGCTAGCTAGGATAGATAGACATCATTGGCGGGTGAATGGTGGGTACCAATGTAGGCTAGCTAGGATAGATAGACATCATTGGCGGGTGAATGGTGGGTACCAATGTAGGCTAGCTAGGATAGATAGACATCATTGGCGGGTGAATGGTGGGTACCAATGTAGGCTAGCTAGGATAGATAGACATCATTGGCGGGGGAATGGTGGGTACCAATGTAGGCTAGCTAGGATAGATAGACATCATTGGCGGGTGAATGGTGGGTACCAATGTAGGCTAGCTAGGATAGATAGACATCATTGGCGGGTGAATGGTGGGTACCAATGTAGGCTAGCTAGGATAGATAGACATCATTGGCGGGTGAATGGTGGGTGAATGGTGGGTACCAATGTAGGCTAGCTAGGATAGATAGACATCATTGGCGGGTGAATGGTGGGTACCAATGTAGGCTAGCTAGGATAGATAGACATCATTGGCGGGGGAATGGTGGGTACCAATGTAGGCTAGCTAGGATAGATAGACATCATTGGCGGGGGAATGGTGGGTACCAATGTAGGCTAGCTAGGATAGATAGACATCATTGGCGGGGGAATGGTGGGTACCAATGTAAGCGTCCTGGCTCTGTCTTGTTTGCTGTCCTCAGTGTTTTATAGGGGGGAGTGATGGGTGGGGCAGGGGGGAGAGGAAGAGAGGGCTTCTTCAAGATTTGCTTCTTTGACATGTTTGAGGCAGCAGGAACGCAACTTGACTGTGAGGTATCAAGTTGGTTCGCCGCGATATGCCTGAAATATTGAAAGCCACGTTAAATCATACTCACTCATTGGCATTCCATCATTCCATCACTGACATTCCATGTTAGCATACAGGAAAGAATGGTCACCAATGTTCGTTTCAAACTATAAGGCTGTATGAACCCATAGTACCTGAACTTTCACGAATGTATCGTATTTTTGCCTGGACATTCAGGGAACTTTGTCATTCATGTAACTCTTCCAGAAATTCAGGAGTATTCCCTGATATTTAGGGAAAGAGATCCGTCCTGGAAAATACCGATTGAATCGTTTTGATAGTGTATTGTTTAATTCATGCCACGGAAATAAAATAAGATAGTAGAAAACAGGTAGCTGTGGGTCAGGACCAGTGACGTCATCGCCGGAAATGACATCATCACCAGAAGTGACGTGGGATCACGGGAAGCGACACCAGCACCGGAAGTGACGTCATCACAGGAAGTGATGGACGCCAGAGCAGGATAAGGTCGGGGATCAGGGAGGGAAGATCAGGGTGTAGATTCGTAAGTAAAATATTTTCGCTAACCATAATCAGTGAATAGAGAACAGAGGATTAATATATAAGCGAAGGTTAAAAACTATGATTGACTGCCAAGATATCGAGTAAAGCCCAAACTAATGAGTGTAGGTAAAAAATATGAGTAAACAGATAGAAGTCCAAATAATGAAGGAGAGTAAAGTATATGAATATAGGTCAAAATATCGAGTAAAGGTCAAAGTAATGGATAACGGTCAAAATGATGAGCTAATGGCTGAAGAATGAGTAAGATCAGGGTGCAAATTCGGAACGAGAACCGGTTCAAGAACTCGACCAATCAGAATCAAGTATGGGACCACCATGTTTTATCACGAGTATTTATGAAGAAGCGCCGCCATATTTAGTCACGCGGTTTTTTAGACCATAGAGAAGGATCCATGAATTCTCATTCTCTGCCAATCAATATAGTCGTGCAGATGTGTGCTATGCAAATATATACCCACATGTACGCCAAAAGAAGGATGCGAATAAGGAGCGGTAACTACTTCAAAGAAAAGCTAGCTTCCCATAATTCTATGCGTGAGTAGCAATGTTACTGAGAGGTAAGGGGATGTAACTCGATATCGAAAAACAACATGAAGATATACTAAATAATCAACGATCACGATATATCATCCAAACGCATGGTACTATCATAATGATACATCATCCGAACGCATGGTACTATCATAACGATACATCATCCGAACGCGTGGTACTATCATAACGATACATCATCCGAACGCATGGTACTATCATAACGATACATCATCCGAACGCGTGGTACTATCATAACGATACATCATCCGAACGCGTGGTACTATCATAACGATACATCATCCGAACGCATGGTACTATCATAACGATACATCATCCGAACGCATGGTACTATCATAACGATACATCATCCGAACGCATGGTACTATCATAACGATACATCATCCGAACGCATTGTACTATCATAAAGATACGTCATCCGAACGCAGCTATCATAACGCTTCATCATTCGAACGCATGGTACTATCATAACGCTACATCATCCGAACGCATGGTACTGTCATAGCGATAAATCATCCGAACGCAGGGTATTATCATAATGATACGTCATCCGAACGCATCTATCATAACGCTTTATCATCCGAACGCATGGTACTATCATAATGATACATCATCCGAACGCATGATACTATCATAACGATACATTATTCGAACGCATGGTACTATCATAGGAAGAAACTTCTGATAGATACAATGCGGAATTAGGTATCATCTGCGTATATTGGAGAGTATCGGAGATGGCCACATCTGATTGGTATCGGAGATTTGAGATTGAGGCAATGACCTTGTGTTCTACCAGACACACCTCCATGAACTTGAACGCCGAAGCAAGAGGCCTCGGTGGTGGGCCCAATCACAGAGCAGAGAACACATGTTCCCCTGCAAAGTACGCCGATTTTTATTCTTCCTAATATGTTCAGGCTGTTTGTAATGTCGATCTTCAACAACAACAACAAAGAAAAAATAAATAAACAACCATGCCCTATGAATGCGAGAAATAAGGTAACTGATTTTCACAGCTGCGATCTGCTCTCGCGTCGCATTCCACATTCGTGCGTCGCACCCTACATTCGTGCGTCGCACTCCACATTCCCCAATATTTTCTGTGCCCCCTTGCTTATCCTTGTGCCTGGTTTCTTGGCAAAAAGCTACCAAGAGATAATTTCATTGGCTCTTTTAAATAGGGCAGACATGTGACGTAATGCGTATAGCCAGATGGCATCGGACTAAATACACCGTGGATCAGGTCGATCTGCTAAGTGTGGTTATTTAACCCTACCTGGCCGGGGGGGGGGGCATTATGGCCCCCCTACCAAACTTTCTGCACTATCTCCGGAACGGCAAAAAATGGAGAGCTGAAGCTCCGTGACTTTACAGTTTATCTTATTGGGGTCATTTTGAACCTATTTGCATAAACCCCCGGGTAGAGGATCATGGGTAAATTCAAGATGGCGGCCACGTGGGGTACCAGAAAAGTGAAGTTTTTGTCATATTTCTTCAAAAAATTTGCTTTTCCGCGATGAAAAGTGGGCAAAAACTATTTTATTTCATATCACATTAATATTTGCTAATTTGTCATGCAGTTTTTGTGGAGAAATTGCAAAAATAAAAAATTCGGAAAATCCGACCGAAAAAAGGACCAAAAAATGCCGTTTTTGAAAATGACGTCACTGTGACGTCATCAAAGCGGCCATCTTGGATTTTTTTTACATTTTCTGGTAGAGCTTGACCCAAGGGTATAGTGTAATAAGTTTCAGCCCCCTAGCTCAAAGGGTAAGAAAAATAATTAGGGGGGCCATTTCCCCCCCCCCCCCCCCACCAGGCCTGGACAGGTCCCAAAGAGCCCAGGCCAGACAGGGTTAATGAAATACGAAATTCCCTTAGCTCTTCAAGATGAAAAGTTGAAAAAAAATTCAATAACTATAAATCAAAAGAAACAATACAAGAATCTACTATAACTCCTAAACGAGATTCGAAAAGATGATATTCACAGAAGAGAAATTCTATGAACCGAACGCTACTTCCAAAAAGAATTGAACTTAACCCACTCTTGACGCATGAGAGATGGCATTTGAACAAGGAAATGACTTTTGATAGCTTTTTATCTGACGAATTTGATGGCTGAGATGAAACGGAAGACGATGAGTCATCAAATTATAGCCAATAACAGAGATGGAAATCACTCCAGCGGCATATAATTGAAAATAGTTTCTTTATCATATATAATAATTATGATATTGAAAAAAAAACATTACACCATTTTCGTTGTTTCGTCTAGTATATTTTCATGGTACTAGCTTTTGTATTCTATGTGATATTGCTACTCACGCCTAGAAATTTGGGAAGGTTTTCTGTTGAATTAGTTATCTCCCCTTATTAGCATCTTTGTTGTGGCGTACATGTGGATACATATTTGTGTACATATCTGCACAACTCTATTGATTGATAGTATAGATTGAGAATTTTATGGCATGTACAGATCCTTGTCTGTGGTCTAAAGAATCGCTTGACCAAATATGGGGACGCTCCTTTACAAATAATTACGTTATAAATTATGGTTGTCCCATACTTTATTCTGATTGGTTGAGTTATTGAATCTGAACCAATCTTCCTCCCCAGCCTGCACCCTGACCTTACTCTTTCTCTAACCATTTACTCGTTTTGACCTTTACCCATTATTTTGATGTTTACTCGATATTTTGACCATTACTCATATTTTTTTTAATTTTACTTGTCATTTAGATGTTTTACTCAAATTGTTTACCCTTACTCTTCATTGTGACCTTTACCCGAGATTTTGTCCGTTACTCATATATTCTGCCCTTCGCCTATATATTAACGCTTTTCGCTGATTATGCTTATCGAACCTGTTTTACTCCCGAATCTGCTCCCTGAGCTTCCCTCTCTGATCCTGATCCTGATTCTACCCATGTTTTTGTGTTATGTCACTTCCTATGATAACGTCACTTCCGTTGATGGTGCCACTTCCGGTTATGATGTCACTTCCGATGATAACGTAACTTTTGGTCATGCCATTTCCGGTGATGACGTCGCTGGTTCTGATCCTGAACCCTAACCTGTGACCCACTACTGATACTTCGTTTCCCTGTGGCTGATACGACCCAAATATCCTGAATAGGTTAGTGTGTACAACATGATATATGAAGCATACAACGGGTTGGCCAATATCTGAATCTGAAAGGTTTGACGTACACTATACTGTACCTGCTCATTCTGGATCAGACGGCGATACAAACCAAGTCTAACACAGTCACGTACATGAAGAGCTACCATCCATTTGTCAATAAGAGTGGATCATTCCTTGAACTCACGTGCTACATGCCGTGCATGGTAGTTCTAAGCAGTAGTACTTGTTACGCATGCGTGATATTGGAGCCAATTTTGATTCAGCCAGCCGTTGAAAGAAACTAGATACCCCATCAAGTTCAAAATTAATCCGAAATAGTTGTTCCACAATTAGGCGTTGCAATGCCGGAAATAATTAATAAACTTGGTAAATGAACCGGAAGGGGACCAATAGCGTGCACGTGACTCAGTTTAATCTTCATACATTAGGTCATATGCCACAAATTACCCGATGATGCTATTTTGATGTGCAAATTATTACAAATAGGCTTGTCTTACCTGTTATATCGCTGAAAAATCGATACCTATACTCGCTGACCTGATTTTGATTGGTTTTCCTGAACAAAACGGTTCGTTTGTGTTTGTAATATTTAACCACATGTTCAGTATGTTATTGAAAGAGATACACGAAGTATGTGGTAGTATTCGAACTGTTTTACATCTGGGTAGATTTTTTGCGGACGATGGTTCCTAGTTGATATCGGATTTCAGGCATGATATATACTCCAAAGAGTATGCATCTCTCCGTACATGGCCAAGCCCCCCCATCCATCAGAACCTCCATAGCATGACGAGTCTATCATCGATGATTTCACTTGCCACAAACATATGACAGCCAGACGCAATCAAATATGACTGATCCCTCTTGACCATTTAGCACGCTTGTGGACAACAATCTGGGGGAATTCCAAATACAATAGCTGATATCGGCAATTAATATGGAACCGTGTCGGTATGGCCATTCAATCAGCTCTCTTTTCGTCTTTCAAAAAAAATCCACTACGCCGTGTTGTTTTCATATGCCAGAAATGTCCCACAAATGCAATTGTATCGCAGCAAACAACCCAGCTGAATAACATATCCATGTTCTACATAAATCCGCACATGATTGGTAACATTACGATAGTGAAACCCGACTTTAGCAGTTAGTCGCCACTGTTCAGTGGAATACAAAAAATCTAGCGACATATTGGCCTCGTGCTGTGATGGCATCGTCAGTGGAACACTCCCGTGTTTATTTTGGTGCGCCTATTTTACGCAAAATAATTTCCCAGCGAAGTTACCCAAGTAATTTACCGCATATCAAGCTAATAAATTAATATGCAATCAATGCTCCCCATTTCTACCATTTCTACGATCTTCGGGACTTCGGCTAAAAATTTAAAGTAGATAGGAGTCATTAATATATAATGCCGTACGCCAAATGTAAGCTTGAGATTTCCAAATAGATTACATTGCCTTTATCTTTGCCTTCATCTTTGCCCTTTGTCTTCGGCGTTATGACGTCATAATGCAGTTACTCATTTACTCGTCGAGAACTTCCGAGTGACTCATTTTTCAAATGCGCGGAGTGAGGCTGCTTTAACAGATTTCTTTGATTTTTTTTTGTAAAAGTGTCAATTTTGTAAACCAAGGTGCACAGTACCGGTACCTTTGTCATTCATCTAACTGATTGATAATATTTTATAATAATCTTTCTCATCGTGAGTCAAAGGTAACCAATAACTCTGCTGAAAATACTAATCATGTGTTCTTGTGAGAAACAGCTGCTGGGGTATATTTACACCTTAGTAAGTTTACTTGTCTAATTCTCTGGTGTGTGTCTTCATATATCACATGGGGGTTTTGGGGTTGTTATTTTTTTGTTGTTTTTTTTCTACCATGCCAGTACGACACTTGTGGGCCAGGGTAGATGGATGGTTGGATGTAACTGTTGCCTCCTCCATCATTATGCACCACAATGGGCACTGGTATTGCAAACACCGTATGTTAGATATTATGCATGCCTTGGGACTTTGCCAAAGCCGTCAAACTCAGGATGCCGTACAATATTGCCATCATGTGGAGTGATGGAGAACGTTATCTTCTTAACAGAATGCGCTTACAGTTCCATCATGAAGCTGCTCCGTTAATTAACAACTGTGAAATGAAGTATTTATTTAATACTATCACCGAATGAGTTAACTCGCTTACGCTCACTGCTGAGTGTCACGTACTAAAATACTGCTGGTGATTAGATTGGTAGCTCTGGGGTTTCTGTTTCGGAGGACATCACCTTTACGACACAAGTAACTCTGCTTTAATATTAATAAGTGTCCAATCTGGGAAGGACATGAACATGTATGTGAGACTCGAACTCTTAGGGAAGATTGTTTACCCGACCACGGGGATACTCCAATCTTAGGGAAGGTTGTTTACCCGACCACGGGGATACTCCAATCTTAGGGAAGATTGTTTACCCGACCACGGGGATACTCCAATCTTAGGGAAGGTTGTTTACCCGACCACGGGGATACTCCAATCTTAGGGAAGATTGTTTACCCGACCACGGGGATACTCCAATCTTAGGGAAGATTGTTTACCCGACCACGGGGATACTCCAATCTTAGGGAAGATTGTTTACCCGACCACGGGGATACTCCAATCTTAGGGAAGGTTGTTTACCCGACCACGGGGATACTCCAATCTTAGGGAAGATTGTTTACCTGACCACGGGGATACTCCAATCTTAGGGAAGATTGTTTACCCGACCACGGGGATACTCCAATCTTAGGGAAGGTTGTTTACCCGACCACGGGGATACTCCAATCTTAGGGAAGATTGTTTACCCGACCACGGGGATACTCCAATCTTAGGGAAGATTGTTTACCCGACCACGGGGATACTCCAATCTTAGGGAAGATTGTTTACCCGACCACGGGGATACTCCAATCTTAGGGAAGATTGTTTACCCGACCACGGGGATACTCCAATCTTAGGGAAGATTGTTTACCCGACCACGGGGATACTCCAATCTTAGGGAAGATTGTTTACCCGACCACGGGGATACTCCAATCTTAGGGAAGATTGTTTACCCGACCACGGGGATACTCCAATCTTAGGGAAGATTGTTTACCCGACCACGGGGATACTCCAATCTTAGGGAAGATTGTTTACCCGACCACGGGGATACTCCAATCTTAGGGAAGATTGTTTACCCGACCACGGGGATACTCCAATGATAAACTATGTCTTACCTAATGCCTTAAGGCCACTTGGTGCATTACTTAAAGTCTATAGATACCTCGTCATGAGATCTCCACTGCTGACATCGATCAATTTGTCAAATTCCGACACATGACATTTCTTTATATATCTATCAATCAACCGAGTGCAGGAGACGTTGTTCTGGTGCGTTGGTGTGAGGGGCTTTGTCACATTCCAATTTTCACATCATCTCATTCAGCTCTGATTATGCATCATCCTAGTCATGGTGTGTCTGACAAAGCCGTACGGTACGGAGTAGCATCGGGGAACGCGAACATGTTATAGACTTGTGAAATCCTGGTTGGTGGTCTACAGGAAATAGCAGACACGCCAAGCTCTGGATAGATCGATCTGAATCAGGGCTGAAAAACAGACAGTCAGAGCTGGTTTTATCACTCCCTTAAGTCAGAAACATTTGCATGGAACTCCGTTTTTCTATGGTACTCTAGAATACCGTGTATTATATAATCCAATGAAAACCATCGGGCATGTTACCTGTAATGACCCTTTTGTCGTGCCGAGTGACGAGTGTCCCTGCAGGCATCACGCTGATCAGTGTTTACTCATCTTTTACAGACCTAAGAGCAACATAGCGGCGAACGTGCACGATTCCGAGGAAACAATAGTACCGTGAGAGTTGAACTATGGTTTTTTACTCGCGCCTCGCGTTTGTGAACGCACGACGGACATGTTTGTGACGCGTCGCGGTTTGATGAGCCATTACGCATGTCTCCTGCGCGAGTAGCGAGTGATTTAGTTTGGTTAACTTTGTGATTCCCCAGTTCAACTCTATCTGGCTCGGGCTTTTTGGGACCTGTCGTGGCCAAGATGGCCGCTTTGATGACGTCACAGTGACTTCATTTTCAAAAACGGCATTTTTTGGTCGATTTTTCGGTCGAATTTTGCGAATTTTTTATTTATGCAATTTCTCCGCAAAAACAGCATGATAAATTAGTAAATATTAATGTGATGTGAAATAAAATAGTTTTTGCCCACTTTTCATCGCAGAAAAGCAGAAATTTTGAAGAAATTTGACAAAAACATCACTTTTCTGGGACCCCACATGGTCACCATCTTGAATTTACCCATGATCCTCTCCTCGGGTGGTCATGCAAATAGGCTCAAAATGACCCCAAAATGATAAACTATAAAGTCACGGAGTTTCAGCTCTCTATTTTTGTCGTTCCGGAGATAGCGCAGAAAGTTTGGTGGTGTGGGGGCCCACCCCAGGCCAGGTAGGGTTAATTTATTGGCAGATTTGAAAAATCTCCCAAACGGGATGCGTAACGTGTTTCATGAGTCATTATGCTTGTCTCCTGAGAGATCATCGAGTGACTTAGATTGGGACGTACCATATGTATTCTCCAGTCGCGTTTGTGACACACGACGCGCGACGGACACACGGTCGTGAGTCGCGATTTCCCTGGTTAATCGCGTTTTAAAAAAATTCAGTTTATCACCACATAAGGAAAACAAAAAACGAGAAAGAAAGAATGAATGAATCAGAAAAATTCAAAACGTACAAATTTCAAAAAGGCGTTTGACAAAAAAAATCAAATCATTTTTCACCTTATATATATGATTCATCGATTATTATTAACAAAAATATTTTTTTAAAACGCAGTTATTTGAAATTAATTGTTCACCCTTCGGGATTTAGTAGCCTCTTTACCCCGAAAACCCACATTAAAACATTCCCATTATATTTTAGCCTTGGAGTTTATGATTATTTTAATAATTTTTTGTCTGGTTTTGTCTGCCATTGTTTATTTATTGTTTGAAGGCGTTCTACTCATAAACGCTTGATCAATATTCGAATTTACGGGTATGTATGGTGAACAATCAGTCCACAATCCTGGTACAATTTGGAACCAATCTGAATGATTGTCAGACGGAATGAGATCAAACTAGAGAATCCTATAATTACCCTCATTTCGGCCATTTCAATAAGGAATCTCATCAATTTGCTCCGTTCACATCTTCATTGATGTTGCCTCGGGTGATATACCGCTGTAAGCAGAGGACGTATTTGTTGCGCACATTGCGTAACTCTAATAACTTGATGGAACAGGAAATTTGATTCTCCATCTGCTTTCGGCATAACGTACATTTCATTAATATACGTTCTACACACCTGGGGTTCATGCCAAGTATAATTTCACTCGCAGACGGCTAATTCGATTAAGCTCGAAGTGAATGATAACTGTTACATTTTCCACAATATATATAAGAATCGAATCGACAATCTGTGGTTCTTTATTACGTCAGGCGATCTATACATGTGGCCCTAATTTCTGGTTAGCTCTGGATATTTTCCGTTCGTTTTCATTGCCATGTTGACGTATAATTTTACTGTGTGAAGACAGCTTGTCGTAAGAGGCGACTAACTGAGGCACCCGTGGGGTTTCCGGGTGTGAAAAGGAATAGGACCCCACCCGTGTGGTTCCCGGGTGTGAAAAGGAATAGGATCCAGCGTCGTGATATGACTGAAATATAGTTGAAAGCGACGTTAAATCATATTCACTCACTCACTCACCCTGTATGAATATAACCTCAGTTGGGAGAGATTAGTACCGTACCTTAATTCTTATCAGTTTTTCCTTCTATTTCACACATTTTCTTCATAATGATTGTGCCATAATTTTCTCTCAATACCGTACGTTAAAGGAATAGACAACCTTTGATAAACGTATATTGCAAATGAAAGAACAATTCCAGGAGTGTCCAAAACGATTTTTATTTGAATTATGCCATTTTTTCCAACCGAGTAAGAAGCCGTTAATGATAAATTCTGTGGCTTGTAAGGCCGCCGCCATTACGGCAAGTTTAGTGACGTCACTGGGCCACAGAACACTGCAGTGAACTGGGAGGAAGGACACGCACAGTTTGCCTTGCACTGGAATAATCGCAGCCCGATAGGCCAGCAGGTGTGGCTATATATCCTCGTATTCTGTACCCTGTAAATACCGGCTGATGTTTGTACAATTACAATGATCTTATCCTTGTTGTTGAGAAATCGGGTTTGATCTGTCGGTCAAGTGTCAAGTGTCAAAAAAAAAACACAGCATCGAGTTGACTGATAAAATATGCTTTCGTTATAGGCCAATATGCGTCAACATAATTCGGCAGTAACTCACTGAGATTGTTTAGTGTAACCGAGAATGGGAATAATTCTGATTTCTGTGTTACCAATTCAAAGAATCGAGCGTCAACAAAGACCGGCACTCAGCCAGAAAACGAAACTAAATCTGCCCCTGCTGGAGGGCCGTTTTTCCGGGAAAAGATTATCCGGAGATTTTTCTCACCGTTGAACTGTTACCGAAAGAAACTGTCCAGCATGACACGGCCGTTAAATACCCACCCAAATATCTAGCGTGCGAGAAAATTTACCTGAGAAAGTTTGTGGAATAAATCCTTGTCAGCTAATGTCAGCACTTGCACATGTCCTCGTCTGATCGTTTCCTAACAGGACATCTTACAGCAGAGCCGATTGAACGAAATCCGCTACCCGGCCGGCTTCTACGGTACATGCATCCTCGGCCGATTTCTACGGTAGATCGTCTTCAATGGGCTCGAACACGCCTGACACTCAGTTGTATCCCTCGACACTGGTCCCAAGCAGCGAAGATGAAAGCATGGTTTGGCCCAGCCAGTCATTGTCATCAGTCAGGTTAAAACTCCATGCAAGGCGAAATGCAAGGCGTCCGACCCTTGGAAAAAGTTGAAAATCACTTGCTGCCATGTTTGCTCTCTAACAGCAGAGAGGCCCTTTGACGTCATGAGCTAGTTGTCACGTGAATATCACTCGGCCGCTCATTGGTTAAACCATAAAGATGGTGGCTCCCTTCATTCAACACATCTGGTCATTTTTCCAATGTTTGAGAGTATTTTTCTTCGTTAGAAAGAATCTCAAAAATAGGAAAAAAATATTTTTGGGCACTGTTTGGATTGATCTTTCAGTCGCAGTTTACGTTTGCCAAATGTTGTCTGTACATCAGAAAACATATTTAAGGGAGAATTGGGACAATATTTCCCGTTTGATATATTTGTCACCACACAGTTGGAAGTATGAATCTTTAGAACTCGTATGTGTCTGTGATATGAACTATTACGTAAGGTCACCCACACAGAATACTTGATTAACCATTTGACTAAACTTTGCCAGCTCTGATAGGCGACGAAATATAGCCGAAATTCGGGATTAGATGGGACACCTTCGGAAGACTCGGGACACTGATCTAAAAGAAATGGGACACACAAAAATGAAAACTAACATGAACTAACATGAACACATTTGTTTGTTGAAAAGAACAACCAAACTAGCATATGAGGAAAGCGATGGAGAATCACATCACATAATGTACAAACGGAACATATGGTGGAGAAATGGACCACCCGTCAGTGAGATGTGGCACTTCTGTCCCAACTCTCCCCAATGGTATAATTTGCAAACATGGCCCCATTTTTTCTAAGGATTTGGACACTGATGAAAAATGACATTCAGAATTCATGACGGACACTCCACGGCATATGTTCCAGTTTAACAGGTAATCGTTGTGACTTCGAAAAAAACGTTTTTGACCCTAAAACATGAAAACTAATGCAAACTCCAGTGTATCTGAACACCTGACCTCCCACAATATTGACAGGGAGGAAGTTGGAAACACGTCACACAAACTTGTCCCTGATTGATTGGTAGATGATGCACAATGCAAGTGTCCCACTTCACCCCCATCCCAGCTCTCCACTATATTTGTATATTGCCACTTATCTATTATTGCCATGTTCCCGAAGGATTTATTTTCCTATAGTGTACTCCCGGGGGAACAGGCAATACTAGAATTGGTATATCGAAAGTCTTACTTGTAAGAATAGTTACATGTACATCCTGTTAATGTCCCTGCTACAAGGTACTATCTCCTCATTGATATACTACCCTCGTCCAATCAGAATGCCGCATTCTAACACGCGGTATACTAATTTTTCATACATAATTTTTAGTACAATAAATTTCTATATTAAAAATATAAGAAATGAAATGAAGAAATAAAATATCGAGGTGGTAACCATGGTAACCTGTTATTAATAGGGAGTTTGCTCTTCATCCAGTAATGGAAGGTGAGAACTGTCATATATGTTCGCGAGAGAAATCCACTGGGTTGGAGGAAGATAAAAAAAGAAATTGAAGAAATAAATTTATGAGGTGGTAACTTGTTATTAATAGGGAGTTTGCTCTTCGTCAAGTAATGGAGGATGAGAACTGTTATCTATATTCTCGAGAGAAATGTTCACGAGAGAAAATAACACCACAACGCCAGATTCTAACTAAATTGTTATTTTATACAGCTGTCCATATTCTTTGTTTTCTATTTTTTCGAGCCTGGAGGACTGAAGTTATGAGGACTGAAGTTATGGAGGACTGAAGCTATCATTATATACATGTAGTCATCATAAATAAAACCCTGGAATAATAATGCATAATATAATATAATATGCATTAGTAGTAATTCTTGCTTGAGAATATGACATTAATATTTAATATCAAGACAAACAGCTTCGTACGTTTCGTGCAACTTGAGTACAAAACTCCTACACGATGTGCATATAATATTAGTTGAAATCTTACGCGACTTTTAAGATTTCTATGTCAATTGCTCCAGAACATCGCTTCTGACATTATATTTGTTGTGAAATGTATATGATTAGTCTCCTCAGTGAACTCAGATATTATATCAGATATATCATCATTCGCAATTCCTGAGGCTCTCTAGTGGTGGGACCGCCATGTCGTGGCCTTGTGGTACATGACGCCCGCCTCGCAAGCGACCGGTCCCAGGTTCGATTTCGGGGCTTAAAAAACAGAACTTGTATCTTCTTCGATTGACGCTGATGGAGGAGGAGGATAGATCAAGAACTGGTTCACTCGATGTCAGGATAATATGATAGGGGCGTTTTGAAGCGACGTTAAAATCCTACTCACTCACTCACTCCTGTTGGAAATATCTCTCAAATGACATGAACTCCATACTGGACTATTACGAGGTCGTACGACTTCTGATTAGATCATGTTACTTGTCAAGGGGTCACTGGAAGATCCAAAACCAAACAATGACGTCACTCGAACTGTATAACTTAAACAGACTAGAGAGAAGTACCTCTCTAAAATGGCGACCTGTAAAAAGGTCGGTTTTGCTTAATAATTTTGATTCATTCATCATAACACATCAACATATCCAGTCGACCTATCTGTATATTGTTACATATCGTAGCAGACACTGTTAGAAAGAAAATATGCATAGTCTAACTTTTGTATAGAGAACAAAACAAGTCGCCTATTATTATTCAAATTAGATAGACCACACTTTGCTTGTTCAATACCATCCTATGCGGATATATGTTTTCATGTTTGCTTATGGTGGATGTCTCTTAGTTCGATATATTCTTGACTTATGGTGGATGTCTCTCAGTTCGATATATTCTTGACTTATGGTGGATGTCTCTCAGTTCGATATATTCTTGACTTATGGTGGATGTCTCTCAGTTCGATATATTCTTGACTTATGGTGGATGTCTCTTAGTTCGATATATTCTTGACTTATGGTGGATGTCTCTGAGTTCGATATATTCTTGACTTATGGTGGATGTCTCTCAGTTCGATATATTCTTGACTTATGGTGGATGTCTCTTAGTTCGATATATTCTTGACTTATGGTGGATGTCTCTCAGTTCGATATATTCTTGACTTATGGTGGATGTCTCTCAGTTCGATATATTCTTGACTTATGGTGGATGTCTCTTAGTTCGATATATTCTTGACTTATGGTGGATGTCTCTCAGTTCGATATATTCTTGACTTATGGTGGATGTCTCTTAGTTCGATATATTCTTGATTTATGGTGGATGTCTCTCAGTTCGATATATTCTTGACTTATGGTGGATGTCTCTCAGTTCGATATATTCTTGACTTATGGTGGATGTCTCTCAGTTCGATATATTCTTGACTTATGGTGGATGTCTCTCAGTTCGATATATTCTTGACTTATGGTGGATGTCTCTCAGTTCGATATATTCTTGACTTATGGTGGATGTCTCTCAGTTCGATATATTCTTGACTTATGGTGGATGTCTCTCAGTTCGATATATTCTTGACTTATGGTGGATGTCTCTCAGTTCGATATACTTCTTGACTTATGGTGGATGTCTCTCAGTTCGATATATTCTTGACTTATGGTGGATGTCTCTCAGTTCGATATATTCTGACTTATGGTGGATGTCTCTCAGTTCGATATATTCTTGACTTATGGTGGATGTCTCCAGTTCGATATATTCTTGACTTATGGTGGATGTCTCTCAGTTCGATATATTCTTGACTTATGGTGGATGTCTCTCAGTTCGATATATTCTTGACTTATGGTGGATGTCTCTTAGTTCGATATATTCTTGACTTATGGTGGATGTCTCTGAGTTCGATATATTCTTGACTTATGGTGGATGTCTCTCAGTTCGATATATTCTTGACTTATGGTGGATGTCTCTTAGTTCGATATATTCTTGACTTATGGTGGATGTCTCTCAGTTCGATATATTCTTGACTTATGGTGGATGTCTCTTAGTTCGATATATTCTTGACTTATGGTGGATGTCTCTTAGTTCGATATATTCTTGACTTATGGTGGATGTCTCTCAGTTCGATATATTCTTGACTTATGGTGGATGTCTCTCAGTTCGATATATTCTTGACTTATGGTGGATGTCTCTCAGTTCGATATATTCTTGACTTATGGTGGATGTCTCTTAGTTCGATATATTCTTGACTTATGGTGGATATCTCTCAGTTCGATATATTCTTGACTTATGGTGGATGTCTCTCAGTTCGATATATTCTTGACTTATGGTGGATGTCTCTCAGTTCGATATATTCTTGACTTATGGTGGATGTCTCTTAGTTCGATATATTCTTGACTTTATTCGACAAAAACAACTTTCTTCCTTCATTTTAGAGAGGTACATGTACATGCAATTCTCTCTAATCCGCGAGACGTTCAATGCTAAAACTGATAATTTTTTAGTTGATATTTTGATGGTTATAACTTGATTGTCAGTACATTCGACATAAATTTGGGATCCGTATTTCGTCGATAGATGGTTCATGCGTTCGAGTGGTTTGGTTTTCAGTCATGCGTACCAGGCACTTCCGGCTGTGACGATTTATAGGAAATTCATATTATGACTTTGTGACAGTATAAATCTGGTCGCTTCTTGGGTTTCCGCTCGGGTGGTGCAAATGGAATATCATATCTGATACCAATGCTATCTAGATCTTATAAATAGAATTTTCCGACGCTGTAAACTACGAACCAGTGAAAAATCACTGCTTCGGGTAAGAATCGAACTCACGACCTATAGGGAAACAAGTTCACCGCTCTACCAACTGAGCTACCACGCACAGCTGTTCATAACATATAATGTACGTCCCTGAAGATGATTGTAGATGCAGTCGAAACACTGAAAACTTCCAAATATTATATAATGTATTATATCGGCAGCTGTCACTTGCATTAAAAATGCATGTTAGATCGACCAAGCGAGCGGCTTTCCAGCTGTGCTCGGTAGCTCATGTTGATAGAGGGATGGACTTGTTTCTCTAAGTCGTGAGTTCGATATTCACTCAACCAGTGATTTTCACTGGTTCGTAGTTTACAGTGTCGGAAAATTCTATTGATAAGATATAAATTATTTCCCTGAAGTTGATTGTAGATGCAGTGCTATCTAACTTCTGTGCGAGCGAAACGAGACTCAAAAAAATCTATCGTCAGATCAGGTGGATGATTAGTAAGGTGAAACCATTCACAAATCACACCACTTTGTTATCTCAAACAGGAGGACAGTTAAAAAAACAAATATATCCAAACAATGATCATGGTAAACCCTTGGTTCCAGAGGCCTTACTTGCTGGCAATAGCTCCTCCTGAAAAATATCATAAAGTAGTATCTACAGTCCCAAGCAAGCTGTACATACAGTATAGCCAAAACCAATCATTGTCAGAGATACGGAAGAATTTATCGTGGTTGACTTATGGTAAGATCTCGGAGAATACAAGCAAACACATAGCACGGATTCTTAATAGCCACGCTATTAGATGATATTTCAGTGATCAAGATGTAGATGAATTGTTCTTTATCCCTTTTGACGATAGTTGTGTGAATGGTGTAGCAAATATCTGACATGCCTCTCACTGGTAAGGTTGTCCGCGCGATCGCTCTAAAATGTTCGGAAAGTCGAACACAAATATTCAGACTTCTGTTGAATTCATCCTGATCGAGCATGGTCAGAATAACCAGATAGATGAAAGCTGCTTTGAAAAATATTGCCAAACAATACGGAATTTTCGGTATATTACGGTATAATGATTTTAAGAATAACTACTCCAAAACATATAAGGTATGTCGAAAAATAGAAATTTATGGTAATATAATTTACAAAAGATAAAATACACTGTTATAAATCAAAAATACAAAAATAGAAATATTTGACATTTGAAAAAATATAAGATAGCTAACATTTCATCGTTCATCTTATCTCGTCTTTCTTCGTTTTGACACAAGATAAGACAAGAGAAGGTAAGTAGAGGCTATTCATGCCGACTCTTTGAAAGCACAGAAATATCACAACATAGAGAAACATACATTATATAATCAAATAATTTACAGTCAAATACGTAACTTAAGATTATTAAGATATTGATCATACAAAGAAATCAGTTGAGAAATATAGACCAGAATTAGTCGTTATAATACAAAAGTTCCAAAAACCGATTTATGAAAAGTAGGCCTTGTATTCGTCACACACTTAAGTCACGTGCATTTCTGATTAGGGGACTAATTATGGCTAATCGACTCCTCATCGGAGTACCATATAATCTTGATTCTAGAAATAGTGGTAATTAAGCATAAACATGATCCATGACCCCGAAAACAGGAATTGATTTTAACGCTTTTTCCGGGCACATAACAATGGAACGTGAAAGGAAGACATATTTCATCTGTAAATTCGATATGATACAAAATTGACTCGACACACGTGCGCAATACTGGGAATTTATCCAATAACCACAGGGGGCTGTATGCTGATGGACCTATCTGGACATGTTGTATCAATGTCTTGAAATTAACAAATCACAACAACCTGAAAATTCACACATATATTATTCATGTTATCTTGATGCAATATTAATGAAAATCAGTTTGGGTGTCGTTGAATTTTGTCAAATTTTGGTACACAAGATGTCGGTAGTACAGTAGACAGTGGAAGCGGGGCGAAGTGAGACGGAGTGCCGCAAGTAAGCCGTAAATAACTTGAGACTCTTCTCTACTAATGACGTCACCGATGATGTCACAGTCACGTGGTTTTTACACTCCAAGATGTCCAATGCACTACGTGGGCCATATTCAAGGTCCAGATTCACAGATGAACCCAAGGTCAAAGGTCAACCCATCACATTTCCCTCCTTACGACGCCTTCTCAAATGCTAAGAGATTTCCCCATATACCACAACGGCATGATACTGATAATGGTGATGTGTGGACCACTATGATGTGTGGACCACTATGAGCCAGTCAATAGATGTGTACTTTTCACTTCTCGCCCCCAAGCATCCGAGCAGCTCTGTCCTTTCTTTACTACTGAAGACGTCACTTCTCTCAATATTCTTCGTTGGGGTCCCTTCAGGGTCCTACCCCAACGCCCAATGTCCCCATGCCCAACCCTATGAGCTAATGTACAGAGGTATAGCGGAGCGGCAAATACGTTTTCTCTACTACTGATCCAGAGTGCACATGTGCATCATGACGGCACAGATTCACGTCAGTCTTATTTCACACCTCTAGAACTTCAATACAACGCAATGCACGACACATTTGAACCACATATGCCCGATTTATCACACAAAACTCCCCTGCGCACCCGAACATGCCCTGTCATCATGACAACTTCGTTCAAGGTGGACAGCACCCCAACCGTATTCTACACCACGAGAGCGTCAATATACGACACGACACATTTGGACAACGTATGACCCACCTAGTCCCATTGCACACCCCAGGTCACGACTCCCAATGACGAATCCCTTCCCAGCGAACTGCGCCTTCTCTACTACTGATGACGACAAGGTCTTAACCCACCCCACGTCCAATGATCATTGGCCATTTGCGCCTCTGTTGTGGCCCTCCGCCTCACTTTCCTCTGTCATACAGTCTAACAGATTTCCACTTTCTATACTACTGATGTCACTTTTAACGAAAACATTTTCAAACATTATCAAAGCATAATCAGCTATTCTAGGCATCCGTTTGAAATAATATCCAAGATATCAAGTCAATCAAACGTTGTGAATCTTGTCAGCTTCTAACATAGTGGTCACAGTTTATGAGGGATAAATGTTCATCGAAAGTGCATATTTTGAAATTGGTGATAAACAGGGCATACGTGGTATTACTAAATGTTACTGTATCAAACTTGTTCAGACATTTTTGCGTACCAAAAATTGACCCAAACTGATTTTTATCAGATGCAATCTCCGGATTTACATTAACCCTATCAGCTCTGGGCGATTTGTGGGCTTACCGTAGCTCGCTATCCCTAAGTCTAGAGTGTTGTTGAAAATTACCACACTATATGTTGGAGTCAAGCTCTAATACAAAATGTAAACAAACCCCAGATGGCCACCATGATGACGCCACAGTGACGTCATTTTCAAAGAAGGTATTTTTTGACGATTTTTCGGTCAAATTTTTCGAATGTGTTTTACAACAACAACAACATTTTCCCACATTAAATAACCTTGACGGTAAAGACACCGCGAGTACATCACGGTTCGGTTTTAAGCCATCTTTGTATATGATTGATAATTGGCAATAATCTTTTGTACATTTTGCTGTCAACCCAGAACTTCTACGCTCGGACAGATACACATATTGCCTATATTCTATTCTATAGTAATAAATCAAACAAATTTTGAATTTCTTGGACTTCCAAAGTTGTTTTTCAGTTGTTTTGAACAACAATGATATTATCTGAAGATATTGTATGATATTAGATTGATAGCAACAATCTGAAGATATTGCGGGATACCTTTAGCTTCTCACTACGAGTGGCCATTTGTCTGATTTTTATCACACGAGTTTGATAAAAACCCATATGAAATGAGCTACACGTGTGAAGTCTAGGCCAGAAGCGCGATAAGCCGTCTTTGTGGCGGACGCTTACTCCTAGGGATTAAACCATTCTTCTATTGGACAATCATGCTGAGGGGACTACCCTTCCTGGGGATCGGCCATCGGATAATCATGTCTGGGGGGCTTTCATTCCTGAGGATCGGACCATGATTCCTATATGCCGTGTAATCATCCTGGTGGGGGACTATCATTCATGGGGATGGACTACCATTTCACTGGAGTCGAATCATAATTTATATGTCCGACCATCAGATAATCCATTCCCAATTTCTCGTTGTGCAAAATATGGTAAGCCGACGGAGATATCTTGTTTGATGTGTTAGACATTATTATTTTAATTTAGCACATTATCCCTTGTGCTCGTGTCTTCCGTGTATGTTAACAATTAATTTTCTCGAAAGAAGTTGTACGTATTGGTATGTCCAGGGTTACTATGAAGCAGTGGAATTCAAGATCTAGAGCAAAGTTCGATTCAATTCATGGTCACATCTGTCACAACCGTTTTTACCTTAGACAGATAGTGCTAAATGTCTCTCGCGTTTGAGATAGAGGAGATAAACCATAAAGTCTTGACGAAACTGCATTTCTCAATATGAAGAGTTTTTTTCTTCGTAGACGTACGGTACGAAAAATAGCCGTCAAATTTCTAACATGTTCAAATCTATCATGTTCAAATTTGTCTTTTCCAAATGTTATGTCATCAAAGAGATTCAGATATCCTCGAAGATCATCAAGTATTATTTCAAGGGAATTCTAGAATATTTAGGCTACGTTGACGCTATAAATCAAATATTTATAACGTTTCAGACCGGCATTTGGTGAGAACTTTGTGATTTCCCTGCTTTTTGGGGTCTAATTGAGTTGGCTTTGTCATGATCATCTACGGTAGGCATTGGATGTTTTAACGCTTTCAGCTTTATATGCCTCACGTGTATCCATACCTGGATGCGTACACCACGATAACATTGTTGTTAGATAAATGACCACTGTTGTGGTGCATATACGACTGATTATAAACTCTCTAGTTTTATTTAACTCCATGGTCTGACCAAGGAGACTACGATAACAATTGTTCGCCCTCTATTTCAGCCACTACTCTCAATGGCTCCCTGTGATTGTAAAATAGGTGTCGCGTTACAGGCTCTTTTGATCCTGAAGGCTTAATTTAACTGGACTCTGGATTCTCTGTCTGAGCTCTTATCAAACTTTTAACAATCTCAGTCGATTCACCATCTTGAGTGTATAATTATAGATTTAAAACATAATGTAATAACCGTTGAAGTGATAAATTGTACCATTAATGATTAGGCATTTCCGGCTATCGACGTTCACAGATATCCATCCGAACAGTTCCCCGAATACAGACTGAATTTCAGTTGACACTAATTCATTTCTAACGATCATGATTATGGATTTGACCAACTCATTCATTCATTTATCATAGTATGTGCAAACAGTCTCTTGTGATTAATCTTCTAAATCTTAATTACCAATATTCAATCAATTGGACCAATATTGACCGTAATAGGTCAACTTTCCTTCGTGGTTTAAGAACACCAAAAATTAGCCTGTTGAATTATAGTTTCATCTCTCATCGTGTAAAACTCTACGAGGTCTTCTCTAGAAAGGTTTTACGATTTGATAATCAGGTTAAGCAAAAATAGAAGGTGAAATCGCATGACCTTCCTATTTCAGAAACTTTCAGCAAAACAAACTTTCAAAAATTGGTCTAAACATCTGCAAGAAAAGACCTTTTGCAAAATGCGGCTAAAGTAGCGAATGCAAGAGTGCTTATATTATATGGTACCGATTGTCTCAACTATATAGTGTGTTATAATAGATTTGAGTTGGTAAAACAATAAGGGGACGTACCAGCCTTCCAGCCTTTGACTAGACACTAGTTTCCTGGTCCTACACTCTGCTCACAAGTCTAGCCCGTGACACACCTCAAGTCATCAAAAGCTCCTCACCGAACTTTTGTCGCTATCTCCGGAACTACAAACAATTGAGAGCTGACACTCGGTGACTTTATAGTTTATCATATTGGGGTCATTTTAAGCCGACTAGAGGATCATGGGTAAATTCAAGATGGCGGCCATGTGGTTTTTTTGGTCATATTTCTTCATAATTCTGATTTTCCGCACTGAAAAGTGGGCAAAAACTGTTTTATTTCACATCACATTAATATTTACTAATTTATCACGCAGGCCAGATAGGGTTAACCCATCTCAGAAAGAAAAATATGACATCATTAGTTTCGTTCCGCACCCGCAGGAGGTGCTGCTTTGAATAACAGACTGAATAACAGACTGGCTGATTTAGAAACCACAATGAGGAGTTGGGATTCCATCTTTAGCATATCAATCCATCTCAGTAAGACCTACAAGATGAAATCTTTCGTTCCGCTCCGCGACGCAAGAGGGCGCTATTCTGAATAACAGACTGGCTGATTTAGAGACTATTAAGAGGTGTTGGCTGGTGGCCTGTGGACATGATCTTTGGTCCAAGAACCAAGACCTGGTCCACGTCCAGCTGCTGCTCGCAGCTCCAATGCCCCCTAATGCGCAGACAAGTCCCAGTCCCTACTGACATAAGTTCCGCTCCGCGACGCCAAGAACGCTCTTCTGAATAACACACTGAATAACAGCCTGACTGGTTTAGAGACTACTAAGAGGAGTTGGGACTCCATATTTGATATATCAGTCAATCTCAGCAAGACCTACAAGGTATCATTTGTTCCGCTGTGGGATGGGGTGATGTTCTGAATAGTAGATGGAATAACAGACTGGCTGACTTAGAGACTACTAAGAGGAGTTGGGTGGTGGCCTGTGTACATGATCTTTGGTACAAGTACCAAGACCTGGTCCACCTCCAGCTGCTACTCGCAGCTCCAATGCCGCCTAATGCGCAGATAAGTCCCAGTTGGGTCGCGATTAGGGCGCAGAACAGAATGCAGAAATTTACGATACACATGAGGTGAAAGACATTGAAAACGATTTTTGCTTGGATGTTATTAACAGGCTTTATTAGCATCTAATTACGTCACATCATGTGTTATTAGGAGGGATCAATGCATTCTAGCTAGTCTGATGTAAGGGTACATACTTCTAGTCCATTGCCTTCTGGTATAACTTATTCCTCATACTTCCATCTTTAACAACTCGTTGGAACATTTCGTTAGAATTGCGATAGTAAGGGAAGACAATTTTGGCCCGTTGCCATGTTAAGGGTCGACATGGGTCGAGATGTCGACGCATCATCGTTGCGAAGTTAAGAGTTTCTGCACCGCGCGCAGTTGAACTACTCTCGGAGCGTACGAGGTCGGCGATACAAAACTTCAAATGTAGAGCAGTTGAACAAACCTGGCGTATGATTGGTTGAACAACTGGGAACAATTGCTGTTTATCGAGCTGCGAAATTGTTAGTTTGTCCAGTTGTAGGTCGGAGCATCGCATAGTTAATGCTATAATGCTGGCTAACTCGGTGTCGAGCCAAGCAATATGCCCGCCAAGTGCATATTGACGATGGCCTTTAACAATGTAGTGGATCGACTATCCCAAACCCTCGCCCCAGGCAACTAACATAGGTCACACCTGTCTCTTTGATCACGTTTCCACGAAGGAAATTCGCCTCAATGTCGTCGGAAATTATCCACTTCATTTCCCCGGGCAATCTGACTTCGTGGAAGTGAACAAATTGTACGGCAGAGAACAATGATATCGTGTATTATGTATTCTTACATGAACATACATTGAAGATTGAAGACTTTTTATGACATTTTCATTTCATTATGTGTTTTGTCACAGTTTTTGTATACTTTTAAATGACATTTTCATTTCATTTATGTGCTCTGTAATAGTTTGAAATAAACATGGTATTGTATTTTGATGGAGCTTACCTGTGCAACCCGGATTACTAAGCAATGTTAGCTGATCACAACAGATATCATCTTATTAATTGAATAATGTAAGTGGGAGAGAAGTAGTTTACTCGATACGTAGAATGTTTTCTTCCTGACAGCAATAGAGAACAAATTATTGCTCTTACATAACTTGAATCTGGTGTAACTGCTATGAGCATGTCAGAAATGGACATTATGCCAATAAAATGCCCGATAGTTCGATTTGTTATTCAAGCCGTTGATATTAGAAAATATTATTAATTTACCTATAAAAAAATTATTTGACCATGTACAAAGCATATTACCGAAAGCTCTTACTCCTGAATTACCCTGAATGAAACACAAAGGTGATGCATGTAAATATGTTTGTGTGTGATCCATTGAAACGTATAACGTGGGAAAATAAACATTTCTTTAATGTACACCAATTTAATAATAATATTTGAGATTCTATACAATGGAGGAGTAATGAAGCGATAAACGGAAATAAGTTTTAGAAAAAAAGAAATGTTGTTATTAAGACTTGTTCGTTTGAGGTTAGGAACATTTATAGGTACTTTACAGCCTTGACGCAAGTAATACCGCATGGGGATAACACTGTTATTTTGCTGACAGAAAATGAGAATTCTCTTCGTGGATTTTGAGAAATTCCTATTTGGCATGACCATTGCCAATTGCGATCGCTTTAATTTATATTCTATAGTTCGCATAAATGTTATCGCCATATCTGAATCTAAAATCAGAAGTAACTACGACTACAAAACACTCGCTGAAGCATATCGGAGTATTTCACACAAACCGCCGCCAACAGAAAAATCAATTTCATGGCTAGACTATACACGTTCAGCAGTCAATCTATGGAAGGACTATAAAGACACTTAACAGAGATCAAGTGAAAGACCACGGCCGAGTAAGATCGTTTTAGGTACAATCGATTCACTGTGATGATGATCCCTGTACGCATGAACATTCGCTACAACGAAATTGTATTTTCTAGTAGAAAGTTCAAATGAAGTTTTACGGCCCGAGAAAAAGCACGGATCGAAGTCACTCATTTTCTACTTCAAAGTACAAATAAAGCCAAACTTCGACGTTGATCGTTCCAGGCTTGCACCTTGATGACGCAGGCTAACACTGGCATTTCACAACTTTTAAGATAAGAAGCTTGGCAATTTGAGTCAGGGTCACCAACTAATAGGACAAACGCCTTTTACAAGGCTTAGCTTTCAACATTTGATCAGCAAATCGATCAAAAGAATCCTCGAAAAAAATTACTGTGACATCCATCCTAGGTTAGTTGTAGCATAATGCTAATTCTGTCATGATTATTTCATTAAACCCACACTGCTTGCATGTGGGGGGAGGGGGCGAATTCTTACTCCTTGACCTAGAGGGCAGAAACTTACCACACTATACCCTTGATTCAAGCTCTTCCAGAAAATGTAAAAAAAATCAAGATGGTCGCTTTGATGACGTCACAGTGACGTCATTTTCAAAAACGGCATTTTTTTTGGTCAGATTTTCCGAATTTTTTATTTATAAAATTTGTCCACAAAAACTGCATGATAAATTAGTAAATATTAATGCGATGTGAACTGAAATAGTTTTTGTTCACTTTTCATCGCGAAAATGCAGAAATTTTGAAGAAATATGACAAAAACATCACTTTTCTGGTACCCCACGTGGCCGCCATCTTGAATTTGTCCATGATCCTCTGCTAGGGAGGTTATGCAAATAGGCTGAAAATGACTCCAATATGCTAAAATATAAAGTCACCGAGTTTCAGCTCTCCATTATTTGTCGTTCCGGAGATAGCACAGAAAGATTGGTTGCCCCCCCTCCCCCCAGGCCAGATGGGGTTAACGAAAACTCCATATCTCAAAACCAATAGACTTTAGTCGAAAGCTCTTTTAGATTTGAATGTAATTATGTTCGGAGCTCTTCGTTGTAAATTGTCGCAATATAATAATAATAATATGAATAAGGAAAGTAGGCCCGTAATATCGATCTCCCGCTTGGATCCTAGAATTTGGCTTGGATTCACCAGCGGTTAACTTCCTATGCCAAAAGTTTCTCATAAATGTCAGGTTATTTATACGTAAAATCGAATGCTAATGAAAAAATATGGAACTGTCAGCTAAATAATTGAGAATTCTGGAGGGAACGTCATGGCCAAACTATGACCTTTGACTTTCTCGATACAGAGAACCCACGGCTATAATACAAGGAAATTGTTAGCAGCAAATACAGTGAGACATCAGACTTCAGCCATGATTCATATTAATAGTCTCAGACTAATCACTGACCCCCAAATTGCCCTCAGCAAATAGTGCATATACATTGATCATGTTGGATAAGTTGTCAACTCAGAACATATGAAACCAGGGCATTTCTAACTTCCTATGGATCGGGTTAAAACTTATACCATTTTTTTCTTCTACGATCTGCTATTTTTGTCGCAACGTGGCCAGGGGACTTTAAATTATACTTCATTCCATTTGCCGTTGATGTCCGTGCGAATTCTTTACCAGCGATAACCTTGAAACGCTTTGTCGGATTCCTCCGATATTTGGCGTATGCTTTCCTTGCGATGAGACGTCGATTGGTATTGCGTATCAGCAAGATCCGCCTGGAGGCGACGTCGTGGGTTTTATTCCAACCTTCTGTGGATGTCCGTTCGTGTCCGTTCATGTCCCTTCCTGTCCGTTCCTGTAAGTGCAAATTCTTTCCAAGCAAGAACTTTGAAACGCTTTGTCGGATTCTTCCGAAAGTTGGCGTATTCATTCCTTGCGACAAGACGTTGATTGGTATTGCGTTTCAGCAAGATCCGCCTGAAGGTGGCTTGACTGGGTGTTATTCCAACCTTCTGTGGATGTCCCTTCGTGTCCGTTCCTGTCCATGCAAATTCTTCTCAAGCAAGAACTTTGAAACTCTTTGTCGGATTCCTCCGAAATTCGGCATATGCATTCCGTGCGGCATGACGTCGCTTGGTACTGCGTTTCAGCAAGATCTGCCTAAATGTTTATTAAATTCAAATTGCACCAGTTTCTCTTATTCTCTTATCTTCGATGGAAGTCGAACTGAAACATGAACTAACAATAAGCATAGGCAGAGACATGTCTATACAACAGACTGCTCCTTATGTTAACATTGACTTATTAATAATTTCAGATAGATACATGTACGCGGTTCTGTATGAGGTTCTCACGAAAGAAGTTACACGATCCGGGATTTTACCAACAACAAGAAAGTTAGGATAACATACGAATATAGATTTCGTACAATCATAAACTATTTTTACCCCTCAGCCCATCGGGCTGCGAGGTCTTGTAATGGGCATGTACTTCTGATCGTACGGTCTTCCGTCCGTCAACAATTTCTTGTCCGGTCCATATCTCGGTTACTATTCGATGAACAACTCCGAAACTTTCATGGAAGATGCTCAGTACCTTGTTGATGATTTTAACGCGTTTCGACGATTTCCCACAGAGTTCTGCCCTTAATCGTCCGTTCGACAACAATTTCCAAAATTTAGAAAGAAATGCTTAGTGTCTTATCGATGTGCATTGTCCATTTTTTATGCGTTTCGATGAATTTCCACAGAGTTATGACCCTTTAATCTGTCCGCCTAGAATTTCTTGTCCGGACCAAATCTCTGTTACTATTCGATGAACAACTCCGAAACTTTATTGGAAGATGCTAAGAACCTTATTAATGTGCAAGTTTTTTAACGCGTTTCGATAATTTCCCACAGAGTGTTGGCCCTTAATCGTCCATCCGACAAAAATTTCCAAGTTTAGAAGGAAATGCTTAATGTCTTATGCGTTTTTTATGCGTTTCGATGATTTTCCACAGACTTATGGCCCTTTATTCTGTTTGTCAAGAATTTTTTGTTCGGACAATATCTCTGTTACTATTTGATGGACCAATTCGAAACTGACATAGAAGATGCTTAGTACCGTACAGATGTGCACTGTCTGTTTTTTATGCGCTGGGATGATTTTCCACAGAGTTATGTCTTTCGAATTTCTTGACCGATCCGTATTCCTGTTACTATTTGATCTACAGCTCCGAAAGTAACATCGAACACGCTCAGAATCTTGCAGATTGTGCATGGTGCAATTCTTTTCCTCGTCGTAATTAGTTGTGCCACACTTAATGCACTTACGTATGTCCGCCAACATGTATTGCAATATGGTCGTGGTTAGTACTTGTTTAACAACTTTGAACTTCCTGCTGTCCACCTGGAGATATTGCCTCTTTTCCTCAACTTTTACAAAAGACATACTTTTCCGGGACGTAAGTATACGTTATTACCTGGACGAAGGCTGATCCCCTCGGTTTTTCATTAAACCAATCGTGCATGTATGTTGCCAAATACAAACATGATGTGTTTAATACTGAGGGATCATTGCACCTTCTAGGTGCTACCTCGTGTTAGTTCTGATTATATTTCATCAGAAAAGGGAGTTAATTTTCGAAGCAGAGTCTCACTGTAGAGCTGCAAAGAATATGCACTCTTCTCTCTATTCTTCCTTCCCATCCCCACCCTATTTCATTTGCGATAACGAGCATATCGTTTGATGAGGGACGGTGTTGATTGGCTGAAACTCACGAGAAAACTAGGGCAAATCCGTCATGTAAGACACATACAATAGGTGACTACATGTGGGGAACCATTCAACCATGGAGTGAAAAGGGCCAAGTATATTGCACGCAAAGTGTTGCCGATTGAAGTTGTCTTACATGACGGGTCTGCCAAAAGTAGCTTCGTGCCCGGTGACTGTTTACATGTCAGTTATCAACGAGAGACTATTAACCCACCTGCTCTGACCTGTTCAGGCCGGGGGGGCATGTGAGCCCCGTAAATGTTTGTCTTGTCCCATGAACTAGGGGAATGAAACTTACCATACTATACCCTCAGGTCAGGCTCTACCAACAAACGTAAAACATTCAAGATGACGGCTTTGATGACTTTTTCAAATTTTTTACTTATGCGTTTCTTCCACAAAAACTGCATGATAAATTAGTAGTTCTTCTCCACCTCTTGCATTCCGCTCCAACTGCCCACTTTTTCTCGCAGAAAAGCAGGAATTTTGAATAAAAATGACAAAAACATCACGTTTCTAGTACTTCCCTAATGGCCGCCACTTTGAATGTACTCATAATCCTCTGCTCTGGCTGTTATGAAAGAGACTCGAAATGACCCCCGTTATGATAAACTACAAAGTTACGGAGTGTCAGCTCTCAACTTTCTATCATTCCGGAGATAGGGTAGATAGTTTGGCAGGGATGGTGGTCCTGGTAGGGTTAAAACCGACGTCTATATGACTGCTAAAAAGTAATTTTCTCAGACTGTCGTGTATGCGAATGCGTATGGCTAGATTATGTTTCAAAATTATCAATGCGTGTGTTGTATAGCGAATGATTTGATCATTCAAATCCCATTATAGCTCTCTCTCTCTCTCTACTCTTATTGACCACAACACTGATTTGTAAAACATGATAATCCTTTATTGTATATGCCTAGATTTGTTACACTATTTGCTGAACAGTCATCAGGATCATAATAGAACCAAACAACTTGACATTCTTGAAAGCGATCAGTTATATAGACTTGAGTATCCAGAGACACGGAAACCCAATCTCTGTGGAATAAGTTGTTGTGAGCATTGCTTCTTTTATGTTACGTTTACGTCCTGTTTAAGTCCAATAGAAAGCGTCGACCAGAAATCATACAGTGTTGGTCTTCAATTCAAAAATTCCAGCTTTTATCATGATGATCTCGGGCACTGAAAATTATGAAATAGGAGACTAATAGAGCATCTGTACTGTAAGCATATTGTCTCTGAGCCTGTCGATCCTAGGGCATGTAAGCGAGACTCATTGTCTGTATGTCACAAGCAAATTGCTCGTGAATTCGTTTTCTCATTCACTGCGTCCAGACTATCTCTCATGGGAGGGATCATGGAAGACACAGGAACGAAATAACATGAGAACAAAATTCCGTAATTGAGCAGAAATCTCCCGCGAGCTAGCCTATTAATATATCTATGGTGCATGTAGTACGGGGAAGCCAAACTTTGTCATCCTCGGAAGCGAACGATTATCGAATTACGGAGATTACCGAGTCAATGAACTGAAGCCGTCAAACTATAGGTTTGGACGACATTGCAGATACTGGGGTCTTCTATTCAATAGAATTTCCTGAGACTCTCCGTCGGTCGCATATTTTTAGTCTACAATAGAATAACTCGCACTTGGCCTAGGTTACCGGTACAGACAATGCCAGGAATAGCCACTCAGCTGAATGCCCTGCTCGTCCAATAGCCACTCAGCTGAATGCCCTGCTCGTCCAATAGCCACTCAGCTGAATGCCCTGCTCGTCCAATAGCCACTCAGCTGAATGCCCGGCTCGTCCAATAGCCACTCAGCTGAATGCCCGGCTCGTCCAATAGCCACTCAGCTGAATGCCCGGCTCGTCCAATAGCCACTCAGCTGAATGCCCGGCTCGTCCAATAGCCACTCAGCTGAATGCCCGGCTCGTCCAATAGCCACTCAGCTGAATGCCCTGCTCGTCCAATAGCCACTCAGCTGAATGCCCTGCTCGTCCAATAGCCACTCAGCTGAATGCCCTGCTCGTCCAATAGCCATTCAGCTGAATGCCCTGCTCGTCCAATAGCCACTCAGCTGAATGCCCTGCTCGTCCAATAGCCACTCAGCTGAATGCCCTGCTCGTCCAATAGCCACTCAGCTGAATGCCCTGCTCGTCCAATAGCCACTCAGCTGAATGCCCTGCTCGTCCAATAGCCACTCAGCTGAATGCCCTGCTCGTCCAATAGCCACTCAGCTGAATGCCCTGCTCGTCCAATAGCCACTCAGCTGAATGCCCTGCTCGTCCAATAGCCACTCAGCTGAATGCCCTGCTCGTCCAATAGCCACTCAGCTGAATGCCCTGCTCGCGCAGGAAATATGAAAATGCGATGAGAGTATGCAGATTAATCCCCATTAAAGTAGTTGACTACTGCCTTGAAATATAGTGATGGTTCTAACTGATCACTTTTTATTGCCCTCATCATCTTTTTGGAGATAGCTATAGGCTTCATTTTGGCTTTGTATCTTCAAATACGAAATTAATAATCACAAGCGGGCTTCCGAACGGATAAAAAATAGCTTTTATGAGGATAAATTCACAGTTATTTATTTCACAGTTTATTTTATATTATTTACTGATTTATGATACAGTTTTTGTGAGAATATTTGCATAAAAAACATTCGAAAACATCGCTGAAAAATGTCTTCTGGGAAAATTACCTCACTGCTGCCATCTGCGATCGTTATTTACGTTTTCTGCTAGAGCTTGACCCAAAATAATAAAAGGCCCTCCTCCACCTTTCCCAGGCTGCGGCACACCCCATCCTCCCATCTCTCTTCAGACTGGGGTACACCCCAAATCAGGCCCTCCGCCAACCTCTCCAGGCTGCGGTACACCCCAAATCAGGCCCTCCATCCCTCCGCAGGCTGCGGTATACCCCAAATCTGGCCCGCCTCCCCTCCTCAGGCTGTGGCACTCCCCAAATCAGGCCCGCCTCCACACTCCCCAGGCTGCGGTACACCCCGAATCAGGCCCTCCTCCACCCTCCCCAGGCTACCACTGTACACCACCAAATTGGCCAGACCAGATAGAGTTAAACTTACATTTTGTTGACAAGCGTGCTATTCAGCATCAAACATGTATGGTCCAGAAAAAGTATTAATTATTTTAAAGTGTTCCTGTCAGTTATAATGGGTGTCAGTTCCCTCTGAAAACATGACTCATCAATACGGTTTCCGCCAATAAAATATCATTGTTACATGAATAAACACTTAGAGCTTTTAGTTTTTTTTAAGTAAATTTCCTACAATTATCAAAATCATAAGAGTATGTTATCTGTATTGCTGTCTGCGATGGATTTACGGATATTGCTAAAGTTTTCCCAACAGTCTGAAACAATTTTGAAATTGATCTTCTGGGAACTCAATCACAGTCATAGAATGATTCAAAGATATAATCTCTATAGCTGCATGTCTCGGTTCGGCGAACAATGGATATCCTCAAATCGATATCATGGATATTATCTCGTATACTGTCAAACACGGATGCTCAAATGCATATAACTGAGATGTATACAAACATTTGTGTACAAAGTTCAGTATATAGTTTTAATGAATTAGAATAACGATTGAGGCCTGATTCAACATATAGAAATATGAAGTATATTTACAATTTAAAAAATCTTCGCCTGGCGGAAGTGATGGTTTGAACATTGGCCATTCTCATTCTGGAAGCGGTGTTGGACTTGAACATCGAACATACAGGCTGTGAACCCCAACGAAAGTTCTTGAGTTGAACATTAATCATTCTCGGAAGTGACGGAATTGAACGTTGACAACTCTCATTGTGAACCCTGGCAGCTGTGACGGACTTGAACATCGACCTCAGGCTGTGTACCCTAACGGAAATTTCAGAGTTAAACATTGACCATTCTCATCGGAAGTGGAGAAAGACCACCAGGGTTGACAACGAAAATGATCGACCATTCTCCTTGCCAACCCTGACGGTAGTGGCGGTTTTGATAGACCATTGTGACCGCGAAACCTGGCGAGAGTCGGCCATTCTCGTTGCCAAACCTGGAGGGAGTTGCGGACTTGATCGTCGACCATTCTCGTTGCCAAACCTGGCGAGAGTCGCGGGCTTGATCGTCGGCCATTCTCGTTCCCAAACCTGGAGGGAGTTGCGACCATGATCGTCGGCCATTCTCGTTGCCAAACCTGGCGAGAGTCGCGGACTTTATCGTCTGCCATTCTCGTTGCCAAACCTGGAGGGAGTTGCGGACTTGATCGTCGACAGTTCTCGTTGTCATTCCTGGCGGGAATGGCGGGCTTGATCGTCGACATTTCTCGTTGTCAACACGGCGGGAGTGGCAGACTTGATCATCGACCATTTTCGTTGCCAGCCCTGGCGGGAGTGGCAGACTTGATCGTGGACCATTCCCATTGCCAATTCGGGAGAGAGTTGCGGACTTGATCGTCGGCAATTCTCCTTATCAATCTTGGCGGGAGTTGTGGTCTTGATCGTCGACCATTCTCGTTGTCAATCCTGGCGAGAGCGGCGGGCTTGGTCGCCGACAATTCTCGTTGTCAACCCGGCGAGAGTGGCAGACTTGATCATCGACCATTCTCGTTACCAGCTCTTGCGGGGTGGCAGATTTGATCGTCGATCATTTCCGTTGTCGACCCTGGTGGAAGTAGCTGAATTGGTCGTCGGCAATTCTCGTTGCCAGCCCCGGCGGGAGTGGCTGACTTGCTCGTCGACAATTTTCGTTGCCGATTTTGACGAGTGTGGCAGACTTGATCTTCGATCATTCTCGTTGTCGACCCTGGTGGAAGTAGCTGACTCAGTCGTCGGCAATTCTCGTTGCCAGCCCCGGCGAGAGTGGCGGGCTTGATCGTCGACAATTCTCGTTGCCAATCCTGGCGGGAGTGGCAGACTTGATCGTTGGGCATTCTCGCTGTCAAACCAGGCGAAATTGACAGACTTGATCGTCGACCATTCGCGCTGCCAACCTTGCTGGAAGTGCCGGCGGACTTGAACATCGACAATTCTCAGGTTGAACCCTGACTGAAGTGTGGAGGATTCATCGATCATTCTGAGAGCGAGGAAGGGGAAAAAGATGCAAAATTACAAAGACATAATGGTCGTCACGATAATTCACACCGCTACTTCGTGCCTAGAAACAAAGGCTCTATGTATCAGTTTTCTGTCCTTTTATCAAAAGTTTTGCATTTGAAGGCAACTTTATTGATTTGGACAGATTGTGAGCAAACTAACTACGTATTTGGGGTTGTATTACTTATTGACCAGATGTGTAGAATGTGTGTTCAACGGCATGCACCATACTATCTGTATCCAAATGGTCGTGATCATAAGATTGATGTTCTATGTAATCTATATGTAAGATTTATGCTCATATCGTCCGAACATATACACATAAAATAACACGGTGCATGGGTTACTACATTATGACGGAATTGACTCGTTTCCAATTTCATATAGAGCGAGCTGTATTGTACGTGCCTTGGTTCACACAAGGACATTATAAGGCCCCTGGTTCACATAATGGAGTATTGATTACACCCAATAATTGTACGAAACTCTCACTAAAAACTTCTTAAAATTCATAACGCGGGCATGTATTTGTCCTGACAATGTGGACGATTAAAGGTCATTTTCTGCTAAAAGGAAAATTATACGTGACTGAATGGAAAAATACCGCCTTCCTGTGCTTTGAGACACCGGCAAATACTGTAGCGTGAGGAGAGACGGTATCTGTGGGTTTGGCAGGAATAACTGACAAAACTATAGCCTTAAGCACGACAAGACATGCTGGAAAAGGCGAGTCGCATGGACTATTATACAATGGTATTTGACTGATAGTTTACAGCTACGTGTTGTAGATTAGTTATCGATTCTAAATACCCCTCCTTAGAGAAAGACACAAGGTATCACACGCACCACTGCCCCCTTCCTCACCCTCCCTCACCCTTCTCACCCAACCGTTCAAACTCTTCCACTCTTCGCTTAACGACTTTAAGTATAATTTTTTCCTAAAAATGCTTTTCAATCTTCAAGTGTACTCATGTTAGTATGAACATATGTCTCCAACGACCAAAGCAATTCGATGAGAATCTCGGAAATATGTCACATATGACCAAAGCAATTCGTTGAAAATCTCGAAAGTTCCATGAAAAACTACATGTATAAGCGAAAACCGTAAGAAGCATCTTTGTAGGTCAGCCGGAATATCACAATTTACAGAAGGGGAGATCAAAGTACCAGCTTTATCCTGGGGATAGGTGTTTTGTTTTCCTCATATCCTTTCCTTTAGGAATAAGTGTCCGTCCTTAGTGGATATGTGAAAAAAATGTCCTAGTTGGGTTTAGGAGACAGAAGCTGGACACTTTTGACCATCGGACATTGGAAAGATATTCGCCTTCATGTTCTCCGTGGTCCGTTGTCCGTCGTCAGTCAGTCGTCCGTCCGTAAACAATTCTTGTTATCGTGATTTCTCAGGAACTGCTGCATGGATCTTTCTGAAATTTGGTACACAGGTTCCCCTTGGGGTCTAGTTGTGCAAGATACCTTTACTGGTCCGATTCGCAATTCCAATATGGCCGCCAGGCAGCCATCTTGGATTTCCCCATGAAACTTTGTTATCGGGATTTCTCAGGAACTACTTCATGGATATTTCTCAAATTTGGTACACAGGTTCCCGTTGGGGTCTAGTTGTGCAAGATAGCTTTTCTGGTCCGAATCACAAATCCAATATGGCCACCATTCAGCCATCTTGGATTTCCCCATGAAACTTTGTTATCGCGATTTCTCAGGAACTACTGCATGGATCTTTCTGAAATTTGGTACACAGGTTCCCCTTAGGGTCTAGTTGTGCAAGATACCTTTTCTGTCCGATTCGCAAATCCAATATGGCCGCCAGGCAGCCATCTTGGATTTCGCCATGAAACTTTGTTATCATGATTTTTCAGGAACTACTTCATGGATATTTCTCAAATTTGGTACACAGGTTCCAGTTGGGGTCTAGTTGTGCAAGATACCTTTTCTGGTCCGATTCGAAAATCCAATATGTCCACCAGGTGGCCATCTTGAATTCCCCCTCGAACCATTGTTATCGTGAATTCTCAGGAACTACTTCATTGATCTTTCTTAAATTTGGTACAAATTTTGTGCAAGATACCTTTTTTGGTGCGATTCGAAAATCCAAGTTACGCTATATATATGAGTATAGAGAATATCCATACCTTCACCTTCTATATCAAGGAGTTCAAATGATTCCGAATTAAAATGTATTTCTTCAAATTTTAAATCAGTTTACTTTAGTCCATGCCGTTGCAAGTGAACTGCCTCACCGTTTCGTCTGCCGAAGGGTCGGCTACACAAAGGGACATGACTCTTGTGATGCAACGTCACAACTCGACAACTGTAGACTACTGCATGTTTCGATCCGAGGGAGATAATTAGGATTCAGACACTTTCTAAGTTTCAACAATACTGCACGGACTGCAATATTAAGTTGTGTACCATCTTACTATTTTCGAGCATGGTATCTTAAGAGATATCTCAAACTAGCCCAGTAAACAGAACGGAATTAGCCTTCGTTTCTCATTATAAAATCTTAGGCCTGTTTCACAGCTCATGCCAAAGTGTCAGAGAGATTCCAGTAACCAATGATGACACGTGCAAAAAAAAATACTACAAAATGAAGACGAAGGATCCTCCAGACATTCACTTTCAGACTAACTTTGTTCATTTCAGTTGTACTATAAGAACTGACAAAGTAGGCCTACAGTTTCTTGGAATCTTGAAACTTATAAAGATAATATCTTGGTGTTTTCCAGTGTCCTTTTTTCGCTCAAATTTAAAATTCTGCAAACAAAATTACAAATCAATTGTTTGTTCTTAGTAACAATGGACAAAAAGATCCTCTTGTCATTAGCTGTCGGACAATGGTGGGCGCCAAGATCCTTCAGGATCTCTCGTCTAGATTCATGGACCCCTTTTTAGTCTATTAGCCCAACCACTATTTCTGTTTTCGAAGAGCGTTTGTGGCATGTCCATGGTGCTTCCGGAACAAACATCCATATCAAAGAAAGTACATAGCTAATTCAGGTGTTGACTGCTCACAAGACCCACGTCTGTGACATGTGCTTTGTTGTCTTTCTTCGCTGATCTGTCCGGGGATATAACACAGTCATGACCTGCAATTAAACATGTGCCGATAGTATATCCATATACATATTGCATCGAGCCATGACCGAGAACTTACCAGTCAGGACGAAGACGAGCCGTTTTATTATTAGACTTTTCAAATGACCTCTCAGAATGTGCCCATATTTGAGCGAATTAAGCGCCATGGCATGTGTCATATATTTCGTCTCATCTGGTTGTATGGAATTCAGATCCGATTTGACTTAAGATACACTCCGGACTCAAAGGAGCTTGTCCTTTTCTCAGATGACTGCTTTGTTTAAACATACCGCTCGAGCCTCAGTCGCACAGGGCACGCATTTGCACGGATTATATAAACCTGCAAACGAAGGATGATACAATGAAGCAAAGGTAACAAATACGCCAATGTCATGCGTTTCAGCCAGACATCATATGCGAAAAACAAGTTATTTACTCTTCATTGTTTTCTATATGAAATTTGAAAATTGTTTTTATTGTAAATGAGATTGTATGGAGGAAAGCTATTGCTTCGTTAAGAAATATATATATTAGATTGCAAGTCATTAAAGACGCCCTACAATGCAGCCTGATAGTATCTATCAAGATGTAATTTTCCATAACATACACTGGTGGTGGGAAGGTAGATCGGCGTTATCTGACTATGAATACAGGTTGATAGTATGAGGGCATAGTACCTGGTGATAGCACAAGGATATGAGTACATGAAATGATGTTTCAGTCTTCAGCCCATCTTCACAAGTCCAGGTAAATCCTAAATCCTCGCAGAGGGTTCGATCCCAATAGATCGATCGATACACTGGCTCGCGAGGATGTTCCAGCCACGCTTTGATTCTGGTCGTCCATGAACGATGGATCTTGAACGATGCCATCGCACGCCCCATATCACCGGTGTAAGAACCATCCTCAGGCATCGTTCATCTAACAAAGCCGAGCAATCACAAGACGAATTCGGCAAGACGAAGACCAGCCGTGTTGATTAATGGCCTTTCCTAAATCTTACTTACAAGGTGGGATATTTCAGGAATCCACAAATTCCAAGGATCTATATTTGGGGCTTTCTTGAGTGGAATTGAATTAGTACCATATTTACTGACAGTCCATGAGGCACTGGAAGTTTACGTTTGTGGTAAAGGTCTTCGAAAGGTCGCCTGTCGTTTTACGAACTTAAATTGTATATGCGTAACTTTACACCAAACATTACCTTTATCTCTTCTATTTAGCGGATCATTTGAAAGTCTTCTGTGCATGGCTATATTGTTAATTACTGCCATCATAAACCACGGGTACAATAAACATGCATGTTCAGCCACATATAAATTACTGTGGAATTACCATACCTGCTACTGGAAAGGAAGTCATACAATTTCTTCGATATTTTTGGCTCGGATAATTTTAGATTCCGGAGTATACAGACCACTTTTCTCCCCCGTTTATAACAGACAACAAACCTTTTTCATCGTATCCGTTGATATTGAGGAACCGTTATCTGACCACGACACGTCTATGGATGAAAATACACAATAGGAAAGTGTTAGAAATTTTAAATTCTATTTTTTCTCACGAGTAAACCACAACCTATCAGTATACGTAGATTGTATAGCATAGATAATATCTTAGAACTTTTCAACTAAAACTTTATCTTCCTGGTGAGGGGTTTTATTTTCCATTGGTAGGCCTGATGCAAGTGAGAGAAAAAAACATGTTTGTTAGACCGATTATGGCAACCAAGCTCCCCTCCTATTCGTTTAACATGGGAAGGGACCCCTTTTATGTCAAATTTTGACGTAATTTGCCAAAATCATAACTCATATTAATTTACACCATAGGGTAGGCGATTCATGTGGTGAGAAAACTGGAACAAAGTCCCATGTTAAGAGATTGTGTCAATAAGATACCTGTCAGACATGTTAGACACCTAGTACTACTGTCAGCCCGTGTGTTTAATGAAAGAAAAAACGGCATGCAATATGCATTCTTTGCAAAAAATTGCCCCCTAGTTTTCAAGATTTCCGAATAAAAGTACTCTATTCGGTCGCATTTAATTTAGCGAAAACACATATCTCGCCCTAAGTCCGTCTAAACGGTAGTACTAACAGTGTTTGATTTGAGCTTGATCGCTTTCGTGAAATATTTGCACATGGACATGTGATGATTCTCTCAGTGTGATAGAGACAGGGAAGTGAATAATTAAGCTACTTGTATGCAGTAACCTTCTGTACACAGTTTGAAGTACTCGCACGAGTTTATTGAGGGCGATGACGTAGATTCTTAAAGGGAGGCCTTTACCTCTTCGGTCTCAAGGGCGAATTGTGGGTATTTGACATAAAGCGTTAACTGCCTTCAACGATCTGACTCTCATTTCATTGATCTCTTTGAGTCAGCTCGGGCACCCTCTATGGAAGGCAAACACCGCCAAAAATACAACAGTGAAACAAATAAGCTTGAGTCAAATGATTAACGTTCATTTGACAAACGAACAACGTACAGGCAAACAATTAACGTTCGTTTACCAAACAATTAACGTTCATTTGGCAGACGATTAACGTACAGTCAAACGAACATCAGACAGTCAAACGATTAACGCACAGTCAAACAAACATCAGACAGTCAAACGATTAACGTACAGTCAAACGAACAACAGACAGTCAAACGATTAACGTGCAGTGAAATGAACATCAGACAACAGAGGGCGTCACCGTCACAGTGAGGGGAGATAATTTGGATGGTCGTCTCGATTAAGAGAGTGGAGGTCAACAGGTCCCCATCTACGAGCAGAACGTCCACTAGCAGAACGTCCATCACCAGGACGGTTTGGGGCTATATAAAAATGCGGATTCCAATGGCCACATCGGGTACAGACTGCGGACCTCTATTTCTAACGACCACAGACTTTAATAGAAATCGAACCACGATCATGATATCTGAATCTAGGACAAAAGCAGCAGTGGACAAAAGCCCCAAGTACAAAAGCGCCGCGTACAAAAGCCACAGAGGCTAAAGCTCTAGCGGACAGAAGTCCCAAACCAATTAATTAAAAACCAATAAATCGAATAGCGCGATCGGGCTATTGTACCATAAATACCGGGCTATTTAGATAGGCACTACAAGAAAATTTATATACGCGTACCATTTAATTATCCAAATAGACCCGATCGCGCTATTCGACCCTTACGGTATGAACTGCCTCTTATTTTTATCGATTATTAAGTATCACTTCGATGAAAAAAGAAGAAAAAAAGTGGTTATTAATCAGTAACAAAAAAAACCCAAAAAAACCCCGGCTGAATAGAGCGATTTGAGCTATTCGTCCTTTTGCAGAACTGACGACAGCGCGCTCAGTGGACTCTACACACGTGTGCGCTTTGCAACAGTCAACCAGTTATGACAGTTTTGAGATAGAAAATTATGGTAATACTCCAATAATATGGGATGGACGGCCACAGGTAAAGAGCTGTTTTTATAGCTCCAACAATAAAGTCACATTTATACCATCTTTTTCCGTGTTTTTTTTGTGTGTTTCCAATGAATATGATGTACCATAGAATCAATATTCATCGAGTACCGAATCGGAATAACATAGTTGTTTCAGAACCTAAAGTGGCGTAGAGATCATTTGATTCAAAAAGATATCAACAGCACAATTCTCTTCTAGTTAAATGACTGTATATTGTTAATACTCATCATTGAGCCCCAGCTGACAAAAGCCCCAAATTCAAATATATATATTTAACCACTCTTGTTTGAAATGTACCGTTTAAAATGCTTCATTTAGAATTGTTTACGAGTTCCATCTACCGATACTTAGAAGTGACAATGTGTGAATAAATGATTTTAATAGTTGGTTATATCTCTGTTGAGTTAATTGTTGGGATAGCCTGAATTTTCTAAATAGGAAATATAAAATATATGAAAAGAACAATTCTCTTCTAGTTAAATGACTGTTTCTCTGCCTCCCTCCTCCCTTAAATATTTTCTTTACCCTTGAGCTAGGGGCTGAAACGTCCCACACTATACCCTTGAGTCAAGCTCTATCAAAAATGTAAAACTATCAAAAATGGCCGATGGCATGACGTCACAGTGACATTTTTGGTCGACTTTTCGGTCAGATTTTTCGATTGATTTTATCTTTGCCATTTCTCGGCAAAACTGCATGATAAATAGGTAAGTAATAGTCTAATGTGAAATAAACTAGTTTTTGTCCACTTTTCCTCATAGAAAAGTAGAAATTTGGAACAAAAATGACGAAAACATCACTTTCTTGGTATATCCCACATGGTCGCCATTTTGAATTTACCCATGATAGTCTGTTCGGAGGGTCATGCAATAGGATCAAAATGACCCCAACATACAAAGTCACAAAGTGTCAGCTGTCAAGTATTTGGCGTTCCAGAAATAGGATAGAAAGTTTGGTAGGGGGGCCATAATTGCCCCTCCCCCCCCCCCCACCCGGCCGATAATCAACCATTCTTTCCAATCAAAAATTCAAATTCGAATATCCTTATTACAACCATAATCTTACGACCAAGGGACATTATTTAGCCTGTCTTGCTTTGAAAAAATGTTGTTACTCATTTTTTTTTAGAAACGTTCAAATATATCGAATTTAAAAAAATAATGGCGGATGAAACTACATGTACACACGTATTCAAGTCCGGCTGTTTTGATGCTATTAGTGTGCAATCGACATCTGAATCGCAATTTTCAGAACATGTTGTGAGCATTGTCAATTCGCAGCATCTTGCTTGTCACAAAACAATTTAGGACCAGGATTTTTTTCTCTCACGTTCGTAAAGTTAGACCGCGGTTCGCAGTTCGTTATTCGGGACCAGTCATTCAGCGACTCATCATAACAGCGCCCCTAGCAGCGCCCCCTGGCGTCAGATTTGGGATATGAATATGCAAAGATATAGAGCATGACATTCTCTCTTGCTATACAAAGATTGGAGTTCAAAGTACTCATAATAAAAAAATACAGATTTCCATATCTGAGGAACCGCGGTCTAACTTTACAAACGTTTTTTTCTCTCAAAATATACAGGTAGATAGAAAGTTATTTTTCATTAACTAGATATGAAATATGGTAAGATATGATTTGATCAATAAATTATTTGCAGAACTGGATAGCTGGAAATTATTTCAAAGAGGTGATTATGAAAGCCTTTGTGAACATCAGTTAAGTTATTTTTCGTCAAAACTAAAATTTGACAGAAACGTTTTTAACTGAATCTATAGCACAACAGTCTGAATAACACATGTATCAATTTCAGAATATTTGTTTATTTCAAGAAGTTGTTAGATTAACTGCCTGGCCAAGCATCGCAGCTGCTTGGTTCAGGAGACGAACCGCATCGCTGATGTGCTGGTTCGCCATTTTTCTATATTTGGCGCTCTTTTTCCACATAAACTTTTATGCCGATGTTGGCACCGTCTGTTCGTTAATCGTTTGACTGCCTGATGTTTGTTTGACTGTACGTTAATCGTCTGACTGTCTGATGTTCGTTTGCCTGTACGTTAATCGTTTGACTGTCTGATGTTCGTTTGACTGTACGTTAATCGTTTGACTGTCTGATGTTCGTTTGACTGTGCGTTGTTCGTTTGGTAAGCGAACGTTAATCGTCTGTCAAATGAACGTTAATTGTTTGGTAAACGAACGTTAATTGTTTGCCTGTTCGTTGTTCGTTTGTCAAATGAACGTTAATCGTTTGACTCAAGCTTATTTCTTTCACTGTTGTATTTTTGGCGGTGTTTGCCTTCCATACAGCATCGGCACTGACGGTAATAACCCCTTTCATGAGATAACGCAATCAGTATGTTCATTGAGCGGGGTAAGGCATCTGCAATGGGGTGAAATCTTGTAATCGAACATAGACCAAGAAAGCTCCGATCTAAGAATAATTTGACCCGTGAACAGAAGCTATATACGAACATCATGTAATATCATATCTCAATGGTGTTCACATGAATGGTTGCAATCAAAGCCTGACTGAGATACAAATACTCTCCAAAACGACTTAGGAATTCATTCGAGGTAAAGATTACTGGTCAGTGTTTCACATTTAGTGTTGCCCTCATCATTGACAAATGTTGACCGCCTTTCTCATGTGAGAACCTAAGTTGTATTTATAAATACTAACGATGAAAGTGCCCGCTTCGGTCTATTTGACCTACATATTATATCGATATCAGTTCAGAGTGGAGACTCAATTCAGCCATCATGGCATATATAGCCACCCCTATTGAGCTGGCTATTAAGAAAATATATGTACGCCATCTTGTATTTCATTAACAGTGTTATATTCCCTTTGATTGTGTGTAAGACCAACCAAGAATATCAAAAAAATATATATAAATACAACCAAGAATAATGCAAACAAATCGATTTTAACGCTACCAGGCCGGGGCGGGGCGGGGATGCAAAATGCTCCTCTATCAAACTTTCTGCGCTATCTCCGGAACGACAAAAAATTGAGAGCTGACACTCCGTGACTTTATAGTTTATAATATTGTGGTCATTTTGAACCTATTTGCATACCCCTCAACCCCCCCCCCGAGTAGAGGATCAGGGGCAGATTCAAAATGGCGACCACGTGGGATGCCAGAAAAGTGATGTTTTCATCAGTTTTCTTCAAAATTTCTGCTTTTCCGCGATGAAAAGTGGGCAAATCCTATTTCATTTCACATCGATAGATTAAGAAATGTCTTTTTTTTTAAATGACGTCAATGCCATCGAAGCGGCCATATTGGATCTTTTAACATTTTCTGGTAGAGATTGACCCAAGGGTGTAGTGTGGTAAGTTTGAGCAATCTAGCTCGACGGGTAAGAAAAATAATCAGGGGGTCCATTTCGACCCCCCACCCCCCACCCCTCCCCCCAGGCCTGGACAGGTCCTAAAATCCCAGGCCAGATGGAGTTAATTGACCATTAACGACTCAATCTCCCACGTGTGCTAAGATTGATCCCCACGAATGTGCCGAAGTTGACAGATACCTGACAAGCCGTACTGAAGTTGAAGAACTAGAAAGAGAAAGGCATACGAAAAGAATTCGCCAGATGTTGCCGACGTATCCCAAATACGTAACATTCAGTTACACGTTGTTTGACGTTTCGAATAGACTTTGGGGGTCAAAATGGAAGAAAACGTCTGATATTTTGACCGGCTAAGCTAAATTTAATCTATGCGAACAGACAGCCTCACCTGTGCGCATGAGTTTGTCACGCTGTCTATGCGAGTAGGATCACGTACTTCAGCATCTTCACAAGTCCAGATAAACACTAAATCCTCGCAGAGGGTTACGGTCGATCGGGAAACACTTGCCTATATCAGAAGAAAATGCTGAGATATCAACTCGATCAGACAGCGGTTCGTCCTGTAGAACGGTTCTCTTATCATCGAGAAGGCAACATGTTACCGAGCTAATGGCATTTCGCATTTCGTTAAATAATTACCTTTAGCGGATTGACTTCAGAAAGGCCCGAATCGGGCTTCACAAAGCATTAAGTCACATGACTGCCCCATTTGAAGGAGCCAATGAAATTATGTTTTTAAAAAGTTGACCCGAAAAGAAGACATGCTAGTACCAATCTTAATAAATTATTATCCTATCAATGCTCTCCAATCGTATGTCGCTATGTACGATCTTAATGATTTCAATTGCATTTTGTGTTCAGAGCGCCCAGGTCATGAATATCTAATAGTCTGATGACATCACGGTCGTAGTTTGACCACTCTACTTCAGTCGGGGGAATAGGGTCATCGTCTCCGCTTTAACCCAAGGAATACGCCAAGGACCAGTCCATAATTCTACTCCGCATTATGGTGCCAACCTGACGGGAGGGCGGCAACATCAGTAGATACCCCGCCAGCGTCGCGTGGGATTCGGGTGAACCAATCAAAAAGCACCTACCATTATGTTCCCTTCAAAGCACTATATGAAGATATCTCGAAATTGGTTGACACTCGCGTTATTGCAAGCCGGTTAGATCCTGCAAGCGACATATCCAAATTGGGGAGCAGATAGGATTTAATTTTAATTAGATTGCGCTAGTGGGGATACTTCACGAGACCAGGCCGAAGTGGAAAGTATCTACTTTATTTCTCACACTCCTGGTGCATACATGTCTTGGTATGTTTTTCTTAAGAAGATCGATATTACAAACGACCTGAAATACTTCGAAGAAATAATATCGGCGGTGGTTCACATAGACAACATTTTTTTTTTTTTTTTTTTTTGCGGGAGGCACTTAGAGAACCACCAAACCATCGCTTGCTGGATGTGTGCTTTCGTTCAATGTGATTGTCACGATCGCTGGTCCCACGGACCAATGGCCATTTCGGACACACTCTAATATACCCAGATAACCTATGTTACCCCATGGCAACATACAGAAGTATCTACGTATGATCGTACCATGAGTTCGGACGATGGAGGGCAGGGCTCTGTACCTATTGTCTGTCCATTTTAATTAGTCGTCTACTTTGGAGCTTGTCAAATATCAGTACTTATTAATTGACTGTGTATGTTATTACCCGAATACAGTGTAAAACGGCCTGTCCATACGTTATGTCGAACTCGACTTGTATTGGCCGAGTTGTATTGGCCGAGTTGAAAGCTGTATTGGCCGGGTTGAATGTTGTATTGGCCGAGGTCAACGAGTGCAGCCGTAACTAGCAGTAAGGACCGACGACTGGAGAAACAGACGACAACAGTGTTGTTTGTTCAGCGCGATGGCGAGCGCAGAGCGTGTTATTCAAGGGTTCGTGGGTGGAATTTTAGAGCTTGAGGAGATATGTGGATACGATTTAAACCTGTTACAGATCAAGAAACGGATGCTGCCACTCAAGCTCGGAAAAACAAGAACACGGCCAGTAAATGTCAATTAATAAAAATATTATGAATCGATTGTTTTCGTATAGCCTTAGTATTGACCTTCGGGTCGCCGTATTGGCCCTCGGCCTGCGGCCTCGGGCCAATACGGCGACCCTCAGGTCAATACGAAGGCAATACGAAAACAATCGATTAATAACATATAGTAACATATAGTAACTCCACAAAATGACCACCATCACTCTATAATATCGATAATATATCACGCTTGAAAACAATCGATTAATAACATATAGTAACATATAGTAACTCCACAAAATGACCACCATCACTCTATAATATCGATAATATATCACGCTTGAAATAACTTTGTAATTCCCTCCATGTAAAACTCCAGTAATGTTGCTTCATGTACCGGGGTTCAATTACATAGGGAGACGTCATAATTTATTCGCTAGCACAAAAGTCAACAATACCGTGTACGGTCATAGAGGTGTGTGCGGTTTATTATTCGACAATTTCAAAGGGCATGGAATATAAGCGACACTCTCACGGACTATATGCTATTACTTAATACGGCATCAATAACCTTTGTGCCAGTAAGAATGAATACATTATGAAGCCTCCCTATGTAATTGAGGCCCGGTACATGAAACAACTGTACTGGAGTTTTATATGGAGAGAATTACAAGGTTATTTCAAGTGTGACATATTATCGGTATCACGGAGAAATGGTAGTGATTTTGTAGAGTTCCGTGTGTTCTACACGCTGCTAGTGCCAAAAAGAAAATTTCGAGTTAACTATTGATTTTTGACAAGCTTCAAAGTGGAAGACTAATTAAAACGGTCAGACTTTAGTGAGCGGACTTTGGCTAACTGTTTTCAGCATTGAAGTCGTCGCTGTTCAGAACAGTTGATACTGGCCCATCTTCATTGTATCAAGTCAATTTCTACGTTCCCACTTCGAACCTGCTTGATTTATCTGGCCACCTTCAGTGTTCAAAATCCGAGGTGTAAATTTCACCTACAAACGATCGACGAGCCAATGAGAACCTACAGATCGATTTTGTATAGAGTGATATCATCCTCACTCAAGTGGCGGCGTCATTCCTCCTAATAGGGTGATTGTGTTGGACCAGTATATAGGTCAGTCAATCAATAACGCTCTTCTATGACACATTTCAACATTCAAATGGTTTCGAGGCCAGTGATGTCTCGTGCCTATTTATAAGTTCTTTGAATCAAGGAAAGTCCGAAGTGCGGACGTAGAAATTAGCTTGATAAAATGAAGATGATTCTGGCCTGGAGCACGAAGATGCTTCTTGTAGTCTTGGTATATTTTGCTTAACATTTATAAGAACGAGTTCGTGGAAAATCCGGGCTATGATAACTTGATTTTCTTCTATTCCGGGAATGAAAGGAAAGCAAAAGAGATTGTTGTCGTAATAACAGAATGATAATCTTTAAAAAATATATAAATTATGTAAGGATATCATAATAATGGCTCCTGATAAGAGTCATTTACTGCGGAGTCGTCTTGCCCTCTGATCATATTTGACATTTACATGCGGGGCTAAGATTTATACCGCTGTCGTGAGAGAAAACAGTTGTGCATTACTCAGATATCAGAGAAACGGACTGCTTATAGAAGGTTTAACTTATCTGGAATCTAGGCATTTTGCTAAGCCTAATTGTGGAACAGAATATTTCAGCTGGTGCGTGAATCTGGCGTGAGGTTATTAACCCTACCTGGCCTGGGGGGGGAAGTGCCCCTCCCCCCCCTAGTGAACTTTTCTCTGCTGCTCCGAAACGACAAACCCGAGGAGGCTGAAACTTGGTGACTTTTAAGCTTATCTTATTGGGGTCATTTTGAGCCTATTTTCATATACCCCCGGGCAGAGGATCATGGGTAAATTCAAAATGGCGGCCATGTGGTATCCGCGAAATCGTGTTTTTCAATCTTTTCGCTCCATTTCTGCACATTTTCCTTGCCTAAAAGGCCTTGAAAGTATTTTATTTATGCAAAACTAATTATTCTATATTTTATTTGATATTTTTCGAGAGAAAAATCGGAAAAATGAAAATTTCGAAAAATCGACCCCAAAAAGGCGGAAAAATGGCTTCCGAGAAGATGACGATACTGTGACGTCATCATGGCGGCCATCTTGTATTTGTTTACATTTCCTGGTAGAGCTTGAACCAAAGATACTGTGTGGTAAGTTTCAGCGCTCTAGCCTTAGTGGTAGAGAAAATATATAGGGGGGGGGGGCACTTTCCGCCTCCCCCCAGGCTGCGATACACCCCAAATCGCCCAGGCCAGATAGGGTTAAGCGGAGCAGTACATTATATCCAAACACTGAAGCACACACTCTCATCACGAACTTTCAGGTGTTGGGCCCACTCCTGAATATCTAGACAAATATACACCCTCAACTGATTTCATGGATTATAATCCTAAATTCCGGACATTCAGTTGAACTTCTTGAAATTCAATGAATGGTCCTGGATTTCATCCTGAAATCCTGGAAATGAAATGCGACTGGATTCAGGATTAATTCGTGTATTTAGTGGCAAGTCTTTGGTGTAAGACTTCACCAAATTATATATAGATTTATTTTTCTATGGAGTCGTGTACGCTGGCTTTGGTTATACACTTTTGCGTTTTGTGGGCTTTTCTTGTCTTCCGCTATGTTGTCTCGTGCATGACGGTAACAATCGAAATGTGAAGAGTTACATAACCAACGACGCGACTTCATGTAATTGCCAGACAACAGACGATTTTAAATCAGCTGAATTGCATGAAAACATGTTCTCCTCATCATAACTTCCCATGCCCATTGTCCTTATTTAATATGTGATTAGGTTATATAGAAGCTCCGGATTTAAGGTTTATCATATAGGAACCGGGTATTACTGAATGAATTAGCTCAGTCATCATAGTTATCATATTTCCATAACTTATGTGCGATATTTAGAATTATGTCAGAAGCGGACGGGGAGGTGGGGGGGGTATTTTGCCCCTACCAAACTTAAACAGAAAAATTGAGAGCTGACACTCCGTGACTTTATAGTCTATCATATTGGGGTCATTCTGAGCCTATTTATATAACCCCCCCGAGCAGAGGATCATGGGTAAATTTAAGATGACATCCACGTGTGGTACCAGAAAAGTGATGTTTTCGTCATTTTTCTTCAAAATTTTTGCTTTTTCGCGAGTGAGCAAAAACTATTTTATTTCATATAACATCAATATTTACTTTGCAGTTTTTGCGGAGAAGCTGATTAAATAAAAAATCGAAGAATATGACCGAAAAATCGACCAAAATATGCCTTTTTGAAAATGACGTCACGGTGACGTCATCAAAGCCGCCATCTTGGATTTTATTCACGTTTTCGAAACAGCTTGACCCAAAGGTTAAGTGTGCTAAGTTTCGGTCCTCTAGCTCAACGAGTAAGAAAAAAATAATTAGGGAGCGCGGGGGGAGCAAGCAATACGTGATGTTGGTCCGTAAGGAATGATAAAGCAAGTGAACATAGAGACAGAGTGTGTCACAGCCTAAGAAATGCAGTGTGACACTCTGTTCGATCTCCACATACCATAATAAAAACTGTTGTTCGTTATATAATCAATCCACATTCGTGATAACGTAATATTGCATCGTAATTTTCGGTACATAATATGATGAAAAGCAATATTCCTTTCCTTCTTGGCGAGAAGTCAAAACTACTTTCATTGAGTCATTACCCGTATAATTGTTTGTCAGGGAAAAAGAAACGTTCTGACGTAAAACCGGTCATATAAGGTTACAGGGATAGAGAATTCATTCAAGATTTTTACGAGGGTATTGAACTATGGAGCAAGAGAAAACGTCTCGTCAGACGCAAGACTTAACAAGATTTCCTGCGGTAAATCTAGGAAATTTTCAATTTCTGGCATCACAAGCTCGATTTAAAGAGAACATATGAATTCAGCGCAGCATAAAATAAGACAACGAGCATAAAAATGTAATAAAAGTCACCGTAAGAATGCGTCAGTTCACCTTTCTTCCATGAAAAATATATTACACGAACGCGATGTACGCACCCGTATGAATCACCCAAGTAAGAATGAGAAAAGAGATGAATTGGAATAAGTTATTAGTGGAGTCTCTCGTATATTGTTTCGTGTATAGCTCCAGGGCGGTGAATAGCTAAGACGAAAGATGAGCATTAATGGTTGCAGGACGCTGTATAAGGGGCCAGAGACAAAGGGTCTTCAAATTGTCGAATTGCCACCTCGCTTCCCAAAAAATATTTCCTTAATTTCTCCGAAAAACTTTCCATGCACAAGAAATAATGCTGTAACCGTTTCTAAAGAATTCTAATGATTAACACGTTAAGCAAAGTCACAGTGCATCAGCTATTTATTAAAGAAAAGTGGTGTGACTCATAATAATTCATCAATGACGGTATCAGTACCGTCTTGCTTGTTAATATAAGTATTGATAAAAAACCATTAAGTATGTGTACGTTATGTGAAGGCCGGCCTGAAACAATACCGGTCCTCGTTCATAGTCGATCATGAATGACTGATAAAGAAGCCGGGTTAATTATGCTTCTTTCAAATAAATTGGTTCTGCTTGGTTCAAAGCTGCCCCATGAAAAGGCATGTGAAACGCGTGTGAACACAGAAAGAGCATTTCCACGAATACATTTTAGGACATGTTTGGGGGCTTTGTCTTTAAATTGAGGTGAAAATATATAATCATCTGTGAAAACGCCTTGCTGCAACGCGTTCTGTCACATAATTGGCATTTTGTCACAAGGTGTTAATACCGCATGCAGAGTCAACATTCCCTAAACTGAATTGTGACAATACGGGTTAGGACTGGCGACTTGAATGAAGAAGCAGCGGTGATGCTGATGCGTTTTGTCCAAAAATGAAAAGTTGATCAATTAGGTCTGGGAGGTCTACGGAACCGAAAATGACCTTTCAACGATTGACATTATGTACATTATATCCAAACACTGAAGCACACACTCTCATCACGAACTTTCAGGTGTTGGGCCCACTCCTGAATATCTAGACAAATATACACCCTCAACTGATTTCATGGATTATAATCCTAAATTCCGGACATTCAGTTGAACTTCTTGAAATTCAATGAATGGTCCTGGATTTCATCCTGAAATCCTGGAAATGAAATGCGACTGGATTCAGGATTAATTCGTGTATTTAGTGGCAAGTCTTTGGTGTAAGACTTCACCAAATTATATATAGATTTATTTTTCTATGGAGTCGTGTACGCTGGCTTTGGTTATACACTTTTGCGTTTTGTGGGCTTTTCTTGTCTTCCGCTGTGTTGTCTCGTGTATGACGGTAACAATCGAAATGTGAAGAGTTACATAACCAACGACGCGACTTCATGTAATTGCCAGACAACAGACGATTTTAAATCAGCTGAATTGCATGAAAACATGTTCTCCTCATCATAACTTCCCATGCCCATTGTCCTTATTTAATATGTGATTAGGTTATATAGAAGCTCCGGATTTAAGGTTTATCATATAGGAACCGGGTATTACTGAATGAATTAGCTCAGTCATCATAGTTATCATATTTCCATAACTTATGTGCGATATTTAGAATTATGTCAGAAGCGGACGGGGAGGTGGGGGGGGTATTTTGCCCCTACCAAACTTAAACAGAAAAATTGAGAGCTGACACTCTGTGACTTTATAGTCTATCATATTGGGGTCATTCTGAGCCTATTTATATAACCCCCCCGAGCAGAGGATCATGGGTAAATTTAAGATGACATCCACGTGTGGTACCAGAAAAGTGATGTTTTCGTCATTTTTCTTCAAAATTTCTGCTTTTTCGCGAGTGAGCAAAAACTATTTTATTTCATATAACATCAATATTTACTTTGCAGTTTTTGCGGAGAAGCTGATTAAATAAAAAATCGAAGAATATGACCGAAAAATCGACCAAAATATGCCTTTTTGAAAATGACGTCACGGTGACGTCATCAAAGCCGCCATCTTGGATTTTATTCACGTTTTCGAAACAGCTTGACCCAAAGGTTAAGTGTGCTAAGTTTCGGTCCCCTAGCTCAACGAGTAAGAACAAAATAATTAGGGAGCGGGGGGGGGGAGCAAGCAATACGTGATGTTGGTCCGTAAGGAATGATAAAGCAAGTGAACATAGAGACAGAGTGTGTCACAGCCTAAGAAATGCAGTGTGACACTCTGTTCGATCTCCACATACCATAATAAAAACTGTTGTTCGTTATATAATCAATCCACATTCGTGATAACGTAATATTGCATCGTAATTTTCGGTACATAATATGATGAAAAGCAATATTCCTTTCCTTCTTGGCGAGAAGTCAAAACTACTTTCATTGAGTCATTACCCGTATAATTGTTTGTCAGGGAAAAAGAAACGTTCTGACGTAAAACCGGTCATATAAGGTTACAGGGATAGAGAATTCATTCAAGATTTTTACGAGGGTATTGAACTATGGAGCAAGAGAAAACGTCTCGTCAGACGCAAGACTTAACAAGATTTCCTGCGGTAAATCTAGGAAATTTTCAATTTCTGGCATCACAAGCTCGATTTAAAGAGAACATATGAATTCAGCGCAGCATAAAATAAGACAACGAGCATAAAAATGTAATAAAAGTCACCGTAAGAATGCGTCAGTTCACCTTTCTTCCATGAAAAATATATTACACGAACGCGATGTACGCACCCGTATGAATCACCCAAGTAAGAATGAGAAAAGAGATGAATTGGAATAAGTTATTAGTGGAGTCTCTCGTATATTGTTTCGTGTATAGCTTCGTGTATAGCTAAGACGAAAGATGAGCATTAATGGTTGCAGGACGCTGTATAAGGGGCCAGAGACAAAGGGTCTTCAAATTGTCGAATTGCCACCTCGCTTCCCAAAAAATATTTCCTTAATTTCTCCGAAAAACTTTCCATGCACAAGAAATAATGCTGTAACCGTTTCTAAAGAATTCTAATGATTAACACGTTAAGCAAAGTCACAGTGCATCAGCTATTTATTAAAGAAAAGTGGTGTGACTCATAATAATTCATCAATGACGGTATCAGTACCGTCTTGCTTGTTAATATAAGTATTGATAAAAAACCATTAAGTATGTGTACGTTATGTGAAGGCCGGCCTGAAACAATACCGGTCCTCGTTCATAGTCGATCACGAATGACTGATAAAGAAGCCGGGTTAATTATGCTTCTTTCAAATAAATTGGTTCTGCTTGGTTCAAAGCTGCCCCATGAAAAGGCATGTGAAACGCGTGTGAACACAGAAAGAGCATTTCCACGAATACATTTTAGGACATGTTTGGGGGCTTTGTCTTTAAATTGAGGTGAAAATATATAATCATCTGTGAAAACGCCTTGCTGCAACGCGTTCTGTCACATAATTGGCATTTTGTCACAAGGTGTTAATACCGCATGCAGAGTCAACATTCCCTATCCCAGTTTATTTTCTGAAATATATATATTGTTTAAACCTCAAACTGAATTGTGACAATACGGGTTAGGACTGGCGACTTGAATGAAGAAGCAGCGGTGATGCTGATGCGTTTTGTCCAAAAATGAAAAGTTGATCAATTAGGTCTCGGAGGTCTACGGAACCGAAAATGACCTTTCAACGATTGACATTATGTCATAGGTACATTGTAGATGACTTAGGTGCTCCACCTCTTCAAGGTGATCGTTAAAGGCTAATAACACCAGTATCGAGGTTATCGTCAGAACATTCATATGACTAAGGTTTTCAAACTGTCTACGCATCAAATGAATATTCTATGATGAAATATACAGAGGATATCATATGTTTCTTGACAAATACCATATTTCATCTCGAGGGGTGAGAAAATTGCTATTTTCACGAGTGGCGAATTTTCTCACCCCACGAGATTAAATATTTGTGATATTCGTCAAGAAGCAGTTGAGTTTCTTTTTATTGTATACTATTGTGGTATTATTTTTTTCTGGACGTTTAAAAACATGAAATAATTATGATTTGTAGGGCTTTGAATGTAGGAATTCGAATGAAAATGAATGAAAGAGGAAGATTTAATTTTCTATATAAAATTCAAGGAGCAGATAGGATTTAATTTTAATTAGATTGAAAGGAAATTAACTCAATGTTCTATCGGTTTCCCCCAATTAACCATCTTAATTATATATATTATTTCTTCTCCTTCAATATCAAATCAAATCAACATTTAAAGTAAATGGATAGTAGATCACTTATGTACAGCAGGCGTTTCTCTCCCCGCTTACAAGACATGTCCTTCGCTACATACATGGTTATATCTCCAACTGATCCTGGAGGTCTGGAGAAAGATCTCGGTGAACCTTTTTGGACCTGATATGGGCTTTTGCTGATCTGTCCAGGCCTGGAGGAGGCATTTCGCTCCCCCTATATATTTTTCTTACCCCTTGGGTTACAGAGTTGAAACTTACAACAAGCTCTACAGAAAATGTATAAAAAAAATCCAAGATGGCCGTTTTGGTGACGTACAGCGACGTCATTTTCAAAAAAGCAGATTGTTTAAATTATTCATTTATGTATTTTCTTCGCAATAGCTGTGTGATAAATTAGTAAATAATAATCTGATGTGAAATAAAATAGCATTTGCCCACTTTTCCTCGCAGAAAAGCAGGAATTTTGAAGAAAATGTGAGGAAAACATCATTTGCCTGATACCCCACATGTGCGCCATTTTGAATTTACCCATAATTCTCTACTCGGGGTATTATGCAAATAGGCTCAAAATGACCCCAAGTCTTTGTGTCGTTCCGGATAAAGAGGAGAAAGTTTGGCAGGTGGGGCTATAACCCCACCCCCAAGTAGTCGGTTAAATATTAAAATTAGCTCTCCTTCAAAGTCATAGTGTGATAGCATCCGAAATATGAGATTCTGTCTCGAGGGGCTGAAAGACAATCTGTCAGTGTACCATCAAACAATAACCAAACGATTAATAACTGTGAGGGAATTCTATGCTTTCAATTGGAATTGGAACGCTGACAATGGATTTTAGTTTTTATGTCGTTAACCTCAAGGATATTGGTTAGCTTATAATATTTCTATTTGTCTCCCTGTTCAGAATTACCCCTTTGTTGACATTTTTAGCACTAAGTAGGCTAATTCCCAACTCCGGTTCACTTGGGTTCGTGATATCAGCCTTGTCGATTATACCGGTCCATCCATGCTGTCCATTCCATGGGGAGTGTTCAATTTCATCTCTGACAAATGATCCTACTGCCCAGGGGACTCTTTTCAATCTTTAACGCGGAAGCCGAATCTGATGAAGACATAATAGAGAGCATTACTCGATCCGTCAATCACAGACGTGTGCACACAAGGTGATGACGTGCCGTGATTTGCGGCGATGATCGGACTTTGATCTCACCATCCCCGAGCTGCCAGTTGCGCATGACATGTTCATGATACCTAATTAGAGTCTACGATAACTAAATAATTAACTTTGCCCTCGGGCCCATAGATAAACTTACAAATTATCGCCCTACCGATATTGACATTGGATTCCAGTCGTATGACACGCATCCCTGGATGATCTATCGATATTCAGGAAGGGCTGTGTTTACATCTCACCCGCCTTTATGTGATCGATATAATAATATAACGTTATACAAATACTTTAGCTCGAGCATTTTCTACTTTCATACACACGCACAAACTGCCCGCAGTGCTAAGTGAGCTAACGTTATTCCTATCGGTATTCGTTGTACCACTGACCACATATAGCACGTACTTTTATTATGGCCCGATCACTCGTTGATTTTTTCGAGTCCGCACAGTAGTTCGCATGTTCTCTACGATCGCCGGCCAGTATTATGAATTAAATTAACTGATATTACACTAAAATAGATTTAGTTCGTAAACAAAAAAGAAGAGTGATCTCGACTAAAGAGCCGGGCACTGACCTAAATTGAGCCTCTTGCATATTGGAGATTGACACACGTACAGGCACGCACACATACATTCATATATTTGGTTGCAACACTATTGTAGCAATGTTTTTGTTGTTGGCGAACACTCTTGTCGTTACAATGTTGCACAATTAGGAACATCGTTTCCTATAAGAAAAGCTGTCCCTAATCATCGTTTCTTGTAGAGCAAACTTCATATTGAAAAGGGTATCCTACAAGGAATTGATGAAACTTCTCTTAAAGGAGACGCTTTTCCAATGTAGTCAAATGATCACACTCCTCGATTGGAGGTATGTCCCCAACTGGATAGCGCCTTTTCAATATCAAGTCCTGACACAAAATACACACTCACACACACACACACACACACACGCATCCATCCGTCAGGGAATAATTTTCTTTCAATTCTGTCCAGATTCTGAACCAGGAATGAAAAAAAAACTTATGTCCATCATCCTCCATAATGTAGGAATCATGGTTAGAGATGATGATTTTCATCGACAATTCAGAAATTAGTGCGCATGTGATCTTGGTTGCTACAGGAATGACAATTGAACATTGTCTGCTCCGTAGCGTATCTGGTTACTTCCAAAGTAGGTAACCTTTCGCCGGAGAATAAGATACTGTGTTGCTTCTTCCATTCCCTTACTTTGATCAAAATGATGTTACTCTGTATTCTCCAATTGACTTAATTTGATTAAACTGATGCCGCCCTAAATCGTCCAATTACATTGATCAAATTGATGTCACACCAGCTTCTCTCATTGCCTTACTTTGAACAAATTTTATGTCACTCTAACTTGTCTCATTGCCTTACTTTGAACAAATTGATGTCCCTCTCACTTCCCCATTGCCCTACTTTGATCGAATGGACGTAACTCTAACGTCTTCCTTTGTTTTTCTTCGATCAAATTGATGTCACTCTAACTTCTCCCATTACCTTACTTTCATTAATTTGATGCCACACTAACTCCCCCATTGCCTTTTTTGATCAAATTTATGTCAATCTAACTTCTCTCATTGATCTACTTTGATCAAATTGATGTCACTCGAAATTTTTCCATCGTCCTACTTTTATCAAATTGATGTCACCCGAACTTCTCCCTTTCATTTACTATGATCAAATTGATGATGTCACTCTAAATTCTCCTATCACTTTATTTTTATTAAATTGATGTCACACAAATTGATGTCACTATAATTTTTCACATTGCCTTACTTGTATCAACTTCTCCCATTGCCTTACTCTGATCAAACTGATGTCTGTCTAACTTCTGTCATTGCATTACTTCGATTAAACTGGTATCATTCTAACTTCTCTCTTTGTTTTATTTCGATCAAATCGATGTCGTTATAACTTCTCCCGTTGCCTTATTTTGAGCAAATGGATATCACTCTATCTTCTCCCTACAGGATATTCTATGTCCCATTTCCCTACATTCATCAAATTAAGTCACTATAACTTCTGCCTTTGTTTAACTTCGATCAAATTGATGTCACTCTATCTTCTCCCATTGCCTTACTTTGATCAAATGGATATCACTCTATCTTCTCCAATTCCCCTAGTTTGATCAAATTGATATCACAGTAACTTCTCTCAATTCCCTACTTTGACCAACTTGATGTCAGGCTAACTTCTTCCTTTATTTTACTTTGATCAAATCGATGTCATTATAATTTCTCCCATTGCCTTATTTTGAGCAAATGGATATCACTCTATCTTCTCCAATTCCCCTACTTTGATCAAATCAAGTCACTATAACTTCTGCCTTTGTTTTACTTTGATCAAATTTATGGCACTCTATCTTCTCCCTTTCCCCTACTTTCATCAAATTAAGTCACTATAACTTCTGCCTTTGTTTTACTTTAATAAAACTGATGTCACTCTATCTTCTCCCATTGCCTTATTTTGATCAAACTGATGTCACTCTAACTTCTCCCTTTGTTTTACTTTGATCAAATTGATGTCACTCTATCTTCTTCCATTGCCTTACTTTGAACAAACTGATGTTACTCTAACTTCTCCCAATGCCTTACTTTGATCAAACTGATGTCACTCTAACTTCTCCCTTTGTTTTACTTTGATCAAATTGATGTCACTCTATCTTCTTCCATTGCCTTACTTTGAACAAACTGATGTTACTCTAACTTCTCAGTGCCCTACTTTGATCAACTTGATGTCACTCTAACTTCTCCCTTTGTTTTACTTTGATCAAATTGATGTCACTCTATCTTCTTCCATTGCCTTACTTTGAACAAACTGATGTTACTCTAACTTCTCAGTGCCCTACTTTGATCAACTTGATGTCACTCTAACTTCTCCCTTTGTTTTACTTTGATCAAATTGATGTCACTCTATCTTCTTCCATTGCCTTACTTTGAACAAACTGATGTTACTCTAACTCCTCAGTGCCCTACTTTGATCAACTTGATGTTACTCTAACTTCTCAGTGCCCTACTTTGATCAAATTGATGTCACTCTAACTTCTCAGTGCCCTACTTTGATCAACTTGATGTCACTCTAACTTCTCAGTGCCCTACTTTGATCAAATTGATGTCACTCTAACTTACATTAACGATTTACCATTATTCCTAAGTCAATAAAAAATCCTAAATCCTAAAAAATCCGGTATCCCTAAAAAATCATACGCACCCGTATATAGGGACAAGCGTAACTATCAGATTTCATTTTGGCAATTTCCCAAGTCTGAACAAGTAAAGGAGGAATTTCAGGCTTTGCTTCACAAGTATAATTTAAGATATTTTCTCTCGATGGGCGTTCAACGCCGTTTTTCGAAATATGTTAAGATATATATTTCCAGTGTGCGGTCGCGTTTCGGTCAAGTATAAAGCATTATCTAAATGTATTATTCTCCTTTATCTCTTTCCAGATAGACAGACAGGCGCCAATACTAAATTCAGAGGACAGGAGTTTGCTGTATATGCTGCTGAACCGACCAGACAGAATCCCACAAAGAAATATCAGGACTTCTTCAAGCATGCGCAAACGACAAAGACAATGCTACTGGTCAGCAATTTCATGCTTTTAGGCATGCGCAACGTGTCGTTTCCGGGATCAGGATCCATGGAATGTCTCTAACTCAATCGTTTCACGCGTTACTCTTCAAGGATTCTTATTTCAAATATATTTTTACGTGAAGACTTATTTTTATCATCTGAATTTTAATATTCATTCATATATTTGGAAAAGATGGTACCCGGTTGGTTTGCAATTCTGTACTAGCTATTCGGCAGGATGCACCATTCATCGACTGTTTCTTGGAACATAATTTGCAAAATGCTAAAAGTCGTTGATACCATTGCATGGTTGCATTCTATTGATCTAGTAGTTATCTATATATCATTAAACATTTCAATTTTGAGATTGGTACAACTTCATAGGGCAATGTAGACAACCACATGTATCCAACCATGCAAGTGTGATGAAAAATGTAGACTGTTATTTTAAACGATTGGCCTGATTATGTGCATGTTATGTTATTTTATGTCACTTAGTTAACATAAAGCTCTTCATTTTCCGTTCTGAAATAGGTTTGTTGAGTTGAAATGTCCTGCAGTCTAAGCTACCTCAAGCATATGTATACAATATCAGTCTGACAAAGAAAAACTAAAGTGTTAATCTCGCGAGATCTCACTAGAACAACAATTCTGATATTCAGCTTCGAACTGATATCTCTTCAGTGAAACAAACTGCATGTCGTTTGTCATCTGTAATCGCAAACTGGGGTCAGGCTTATATCTCTCGATGTTATCTGGTCAGTTTCGTTACTTTTTGTAACATGAAATTAAATGAACCATGCACTTCCGGTGACCGCGTTTCTTTAAAACAACTTCCGCTTTCCGGTCCTGTAAATCATTTATCTGTCGATCTAAGAAACTCTCAAGGGCTTCTATCTCGTCCATCAGTGTTTGCTGTGCTGCTTTAAGGGCCATCTTTAGAACTGGAGTTTGTTCGCTTTCTTGTTGCACATTCTGAAAGAAACGAAATTTCAAATATTTAAGTCACCTTTACGTGAACTAATTCAAGCAAATATCTCAAATTAAACCCACACAACCCACCCATAATGCAGAACCCACAGATCACAACCCACCCACACCCCGACTCACTAACAATCCACAACCCACGGATACAAGGAAGAAAACAGAACCATGTTTATAGGTAAGTGAAAAATGATCGCCTTATTTCAATAATGTTTCTCAACAGTATCCGAAAAAATGATCAAGAATCCACTTGTTAACTTACAGCCCACCCACAGGAGCTTGTTGTGATATCTTCAATTGCCTAATGTGAATATTCGCCATATTCAATGTGTTTGTTTAAAGGCTAAAACAAAACAAAAAGCGTTTGGAATATACCTTATTCGAATTCAGCACATTAAAATACCTCTACAGTAATTGCAAGTGCAGATCATCGTTAACAAATAATGCCTCCTTGATCATCTTTTCCTGACAATTTACCCTGTCTGGATGTATTTGTCAAAATCCTTCACGCGTAACTTCAATTGCATGGATGTTTATAGCGGTTCTGTGAGAATCCATTAAAAATGGAAACCATTAATACTAGTTATACGCCGTACATGGAAATTTGCAAGGGTTATATGATCTTTATATACGAAAATCTCCCTGTGTGTGAGGAAACCGATTTTCTTGTTATCCAAAACTTGCCAAATGCTTTTTTTTTGCAGTAGACATACGGAAATATCAACCTCGAGAAAAGTTTTGTATTGAAAGAAAAAATCGGTTTCAGTACCGTCACACACAAGGGAGTATTTCGCTTGTAAATATCATAAAATTTACACAGATTATCATCCAAGCCCCAAGTGAATTTACACAGATTATCATCCAAGCCCCAAGTGAATTTACACAGATTATCATCCAAGCCCCAAGTGAATTTACACAGATTATCATCCAAGCCCCAAGTGAATTTACACAGATTATCATCCAAGCCCCAAGTGAATTTACACAGATTATCATCCAAGCCCCAAGTGAATTTACACAGATTATCATCCAAGCCCCAAGTGAATTTACACAGATTATCATCCAAGCCCCAAGTGAATTTACACAGATTATCATCCAAGCCCCAAGTGAATTTACACAGATTATCATCCAAGCTCCAACTGAATTTATTTACACAGATTATCATCCAAGCCCCAAGTGAATTTACACAGATTATCATCCAAGCCCCAAGTGAATTTACACAGATTATCATCCAAGCCCCAAGTGAATTTACACAGATTATCATCCAAGCCCCAAAGTGAATTTACACAGATTATCATCCAAGCCCTGCGAATTTTTACACAGATTATCATCCAAGCCCCCCAAGTGAATTTACATGATTATCATCCAAGCCCTAAGTGAATTTACACAGATTATCATCAAGCCTCAAGTGAATTTACACAGATTATCATCCAAGCCCCAAGTGAATTTACACAGATTATCATCCAAGCCCCAAGTGAATTTACACGATTATCATCCAAGCCCCAAGTAAATTTACACAGATTATCATCCAAGCCCCAAGTGAATTTACACAGATTATCATCCAAGCCCCAAGTGAATTTACACAGATTATCATCCAAGCCCCAAGTGAATTTACACAGATTATCATCCAAGCCCCAAGTGAATTTAGATGGCCGTCAGTCATCTTGGATTTACAATTCGTCCACTGTTTTAAGCTCAATTTTGTAGGAGGGATTGGTCCTGGACGTTCTTACGTACTAAGAGTATTCATGTTTTACTTTTCAAGGTGATCTTAGAGTACTTAATTGTACGCATGACTTGATTAGGTTTTATTGTTCAATTTATATATTTCATGCTTAATAAGTATCAGGCTTTTAAAATCTCACTATATTCGTCTCCTCAGAATAGACCAGACTTGATGAATGTGTTTGAGATATCTCGATACACCAGTGCCGGCAAACATGTGCCAAATTATAACTGCTATCGACGAATGGGCTCGTGCGTACGACTGAGATGAGCCACCAATTCTTTGATTGCTCTCTCCTCGAACGATGCTATATCATAGCTTCTCTAATATATGACGTAGAGGTTATAGAAAATCAACGCAATGCCATCATTATTATTACATGAAACTAGGATCCTGTGCGATGCGTCGTATCAGGTAGATGCCGAAATGAGTTATCTCTCCTGAACCACAATATTGTTTTTGGACACGGAAAGTTTCCCTGTTTCTTGCGAACTGGTCAATATGGCACAAGTCGTCGTCACGGAATATACCGACTTTATTTTGGTGTGACTCGATGACTCGGATAGTCGATAAAATACACCTAACTCACTGACGTCATGTTTCAAGGTTGACTGCGAAAGCACACCGCCAAAATTATAGTGCAGTCCGGGAGAGAAAATTTGAGAGAGGATCGAGGCGAGGAGGCCTTATTAACCTTCGGCCATGTTGGCCTCGGGGTATTGTCGTCGCCATGTACGTCCGTCCGTCCGTCTGTCCGTACTTCCGTACGTCCGTCCGTTACCGCTTTTTAGACAAAACCGCTTGAGATACAATCACCAAATTTTGAACACTTATTTATCTAGTGCTAAGTCAGACGCCTATCGAAATTGGCTCCCCTCGGCCCATATTTTGCAGAGTTATGCCCCTTTACACATATATTAATTTCTATTTTTGTCCTATATGCTTGAATGTAACCAACTATATCTGCAGAAGTGTGTTCGATATAGCTACTATATTTTGAAACTTATTTATATTGTTGTATTCTAGCAGCCAACAAAAAATTACTCGCCTCGTCCCTTATTTTACAGAGTTATGCCCCTTTTTCGGGTGCAGTTATCTCTGATTTTCTGATATATATGCTTGAATGTAACCAGTTATATATAATTAATTGTGTTTGGTACAGCTACCAAATTATCATGAAACTTTTTTATCCAGTTGTAGTTTAGATACCTACAAAAAAAAATAGTTGTCTCGGCCCGTATTTTATGGAGTTATGCCGCTTTCGGATGTAATAATTTTCCGATTTTGTGATCTGTAGTTGAATGTTCAAGTTATATCTGAAGATCCGTGTTCAGTACAGGTGCTAAATTTTGAAAACTTATTTATCTACTTGTATTCTTACCCCTCGGTCAGGGGATATTGTCCTCGCCATGTACGTCCAAGCGTTACCGCATTTTAGGGAAAACCGCTGGAGAGACAACCACTAAATTTTCAACACTTATTTATCTAGTGCTAAGTCAGATGTCTACCGAAAGTGGCTGCTCTCGGCCCGTATTTTATAAAATTATGCCCCTTTGCAGATATATTAATTTCTATTTCTGTCCAAATGCTTGAATGTAACCAATTATATCTGCAGAACTGTAATACTTAGCATGCTTAGTTCTATACTCCATACACTGATCTGTTGATACATCCATACACTGCAAATTGTAAATTAGCTTTAGCTTGATCATCCCACATAGTACTATCTCTTCTTCAATTCACACTACATATGTGTCTCAATGACTTCGGGAAAGCCGAGGGGTTTTGATTAGATCAATCTCATGTTGTTTTAGTCTGGAGTGTTTTGACAGACTTGCGAAGTTCTGCGAGCGTGGCATTCTGACAGCTCGAATTATACAACTATGAGCCCAACTTTTAGTATGTTTAGGAAAGTGTAATCCTTCAAATCATACTGAAGTTTCAGATTTTTTGCCAACTTGATTTTTGAGAAAGTAATGAAAAAACGAGTTGGCTCCATACACCCAATGTTGAAGCTACACCGATGGATGGGGATATAACTCTTGTTGTTTTTGCAACTCCGTGAAGAGGGACACCACACAAATAAATAATTCTGAATCGGATTCAGTGACTTATTCTTGTACACGTCTAGAATAACAATATCAATGAACTTTGACTGCATTGTGGATGAAAACATGAATGATTGCCGCTATGCAATTTACTATGTTTACTAGGATTCGGAAACCTCGGCAATATTGTTTACTCGGTTTATGCCAACATTTTACCTTCTCTAGTTCAGATAATATGCAATTTTTAATCTTCGGTGCTGTGTTCTTTATCAGGGAAAGGTTAATCCATTGGATCGTCAAACAATATCGATAGCAGTGCCATTGTGCCATATAGGTATGCCGTCGTATGCTGGGTATGCCATTGTATGCAAAGCTTGAAAGAAAAGATCGTCTGTTCAGTCAACTAATAGCAACTGGGGTACACTTACCCCCGAGCTCCATGGAGCATAGCAGGTTTTTCCCTGAAAAATCTAGGCTCCTTAACATAGAATTACACGACCTAGCAAGTAGAAAGACAATAGATCTATTCAAATTATATGTTGAAATCGGAACTGAACTGCACTTCTATGTTAAAATTAGGATTTTCGTAGAGAGGAGAATCTTCTAGTGACGTTATTGTATCTAACTGAATCCCGTACTTGAGACTGAAATATATCAAGCCCATCGATTTCCTATCTTGGCACTAAAAACACAACAGGATTATAATAAAGTTGTATTCCATAGATTGTGTCGTATCCACGGAGCAAACACCGTCGATATTTTTCATGACTGACTTGTACAGTTTTTAAACCAGTTTAGAGCCTCGACAAATTTGTCTCTATCGTCCACAGGTACCACCTATGCAACTCTCACATGCCTTGACTTTCTTTACAGTATTGCTCAAGTCTCTTCAGTAATTCGAGATACACTTTCCAAATTCAAGCCACATATGCAACGAGCGGAATACATCAGAAACATATTTAACAGGACCAATTCTGTCATTGTTTTTCAGCACCCTTGGATGCTTTCACTTAGTAACTGATGTCAGTATAAATACATTACAGTCCTCCCCACTCAGAGTGATAGTCCCGAGGTTTGGTTATATCCATAGTCCACAGTATTGTCCGAACGATCATGTTACCAGCTCTCTACATTCTTGGCTATGACAAGTTGGTTTTGTGCAGGTGTTTCTAGCTTCTTAAATTCGTGAGTATCACCAGTTGATTTAGCGCAGGTGCTACCAGCTCCTTGCAATCTGGGGTATCACCAGCTGGTTTGTGCCAAACGAAGCATCCTCATTCACAATGTCATTAAGGCTGCCGCGTAAGCGTGCAGCCTTATTGGATTGGCTTGGTCTCATGGGGGCTAAAATCGCTTTGTCCGCAAGATTGTGAGAAGACTTTGAACTGGAAATTCGTTATAATTTAATGGTTATTAGAACTAGCGAAAATGCGCTTTTCTTCATCGAAATACACTCTGTTGACGCCGATTTTGGGATAATGGCGGCCAAATCTCGGATCAACGAGATATTGCGGTATTTCGATAAAATCGAAATCTCCCATGATACTTAGCGCGGTAATCAAGGATTCTGAAAATGGCGGCGGAATTTTGTCTTTGAAAGGTCCAGCTCGATAATTGTTTTTTTTTTTTTTGCCGTTCACGGAATAAAATGACCGAGACAGGGGAAGTAAAAGGTCAGGGAAGTTGGCAAGTATGCATTTAATCCATACGAGCGCAGAACGGTATGCCACATTCCTTTTGAAGCTGGAATCTCTTCCGGGTCGGGCGGCCAAAATTTTGCGACAGCAACTTTCGGTTCGAGAGCAAATCTACGTCCAGCCAGTTGAAAAATGAATTGAGGGAGTTTTATCAACATAAAAAAAAAATAGAGCTTATGTATCTCTTCATAATATCCAAGAATAATATGAAGCGATTCTTGATCGTTATTTGCTGTACGGAAGAGTCTGTCACGATTTGTTTCCATTCATGTTGTAGTTGTAATTTAAGCTGTCTAAACATCGTTCGCTCTTGTATATGTACCTCGACGGAAGATGACATTTCTGCCCATATCCTAATATTTCAGAGGTGTCATTAATAAAAATTTACTACCATATCAGCGAATTTAAGGATATAAAAATGATCAGGAAAATAATACATAGAAATTAACAGTTGACTGTACACCAAAGTCAAGTCGTCGTCTAATTAGCTATAATTAGCTAATAAACGCTGAATTGAACTATGAATTAAGGGACAATGACTTTATTGTTTTTACCCCTCGGCAATTTCGACCTGGGGTATTGTCGCCATGAACGTCCGTCCGTCCGTCCGTTACAGGATTATAGGCAAAACCGCTCTAGATACGGTATCGTGACCAAATTTTGGGAACTTATTTATCTAAGTATAATAGTCCGTGAGCTACTGGGGCTCACCTTGCACCCCCCCTACTACAGACCGAAACTATGTTTTTTATGTGCCTTAGGACATGTCAAATAAGAAACAATTTGTTAACAGTCGATAAACTGGGACTCACTACCCTTTTAATCGCTTTGAAATTACTCCTGTGTTAATAAGTACAATTTTTGTGACAATAGGGGGTAGGGTTACATGAATAGTCTTATCTTCCATAATTATTATCCAATCTTTATAATGTTGGCCACATATTATTCAGCATTGATTGCTGCATCAATATTTACAAGATAATATCACTATTTGTTGGGTATGACGTCACACAGGGACCATACATACAAAAGTAGGAGTAGTAGTGAAAGCGGGCGGTTTGGGGTGCGTGAGGGTGAGCTTGAGCGATTAAGGGACCATTCTTGGTTCGAATGCGTCGTGTGAGGTGTCAAAGTGAAGCCCTCGGTATGTAGACCACGGCTTGAGGGATCTCCAAATGATCTGTGATGTCATTGGTGACGTCATCAGTAGGAGTAGTAGCCAAAGTAGGCATTTTGAGGGTTCGAAGGAAGGTTTTTGGGGTAGAGATGGACCATCCGTGGTCTAAATGGACCGTGTGGGGTGTCATCTTGTAACTCGCTGCATGTAGACGACGAATGGTATGGTTTTTGTTGGAATGGATGTTGGATGGCCCATCTCTACCCCAAAAACCTTCCTTCGCACCCTCAAAATGCCTACTTTGGCTACTACTCCTACTGATGACGTCACCAATGACGTCACAGATCATGTGGAGATCCCTCAAGTCGTGGTCTACATACCGAGGGCTTCACTTTGACACCTCACACGACGCATTCGAACCAAGAATGGTCCCTCAATCGCTCAAGCACACCCTCACGCACCCCAAAACGCCCGCTTTCGCTACTACTCCTACTTTTGCATGTATGGTCCCTGTGTGACGTCATACCCAACAAATAGTGATATTATCTTGTAAATATTCGATGCAGCAATCAATGCTGAATAATATGTGGCCAACATTATAAAGATTGGATAATAATTATGGAAGATAAGACTATTCTTGTAACCCTACCCCTATTGTCACAAAAATTGTACTTATTAACACAGGAGTAATTTCAAAGTGATTAAAAGGGTAGTGAGTCCCAGTTTATCGACTGTTAACAAATTGTTTCTTATTTGACATGTCCTAAAGCACATAAAAAACATAGTTTCGGTCTGTAGTGGGGGGGGGGGGGTGCAAGGTGAGCCCTAGTAGCTTACGGACTATAAGTCAGACACCTATCGAAAATGGCTCCACTCGGCCAATATTTTACAGAGTTATGCCCCTTTACAGATTAATAATTTCTTATTTTGTGATACGTGCTTGATCAACTATATCTGCAGAATTGTTTAATACAGCTATTACTTTTTGGAAACTTATTTATATAGTTGTATTCTAGAATTCAACAGAAAATTAGTCATCTAAGCTCTTATTTTACAGAGTGCACTATTATCTGATTTTGTGATGTATCACACTTGAATGTAACCAGTTATACCTATATAATTAACCGTGTTTGTACAGCTAGCAAATTATGATGAAACTTTTTCATGTATTTGTATTCTAAATGCCTATAAAATATTGGTCGTCTCGGCCTATATTTTAAGGAGTTAGGCCCATTTTCGGATCTAATTATCTCTGATTTTGTGATATATAAGTTGAGTGTACAAGTCATATCTACTAAATTTTGGAAACTTATTTATCTAGTTGTTTTCTAGAAGCATACAAAAAAATTCAGTGTCTCGGCTCTTAGTTTATGGAGTTATGCCCCTTTCCGGGTGTAATAATCTTGGATATGCCTAAATGTATTAACCTGTTATATCTGAAGAACCGTGTTCGGTACAGCTACTAAATTATTTATCTCCTCGTACGTAGAAGCCTACAGCAAAATTATGCCCCTTTTGTAATATTTGCTTGAATGTTACCGTAGCTGTTAAATCTGCAGAAGAATGATATGCTGTAAAAAGTACAATCCTGAATGATCAGTAAATGTAGCCCAGGCCTGACCCAGGTTGTTTTCGAGCTCATTATTACTCCCACAGCTTCCATAGGCTTCGACAGTCCCACATTATGGCCTATTTCATTATAACTTATCACACTCTGCACCATGTATAGGTGCCCAAACTAAAAATCTAGATCAGGCCCTGGAACCATAATATATTGCACTTTCTCAGCATAATTCTCAATTGCTCGGGGGAAGCCGAGGGGTTTTGCGAATCTCACCCTCATGTTAATTTCCTGCTTTTGAAGGATTGTGCACACGTTGACTGACCGGACGATTTACAAAAAAATCTGTTAATCCACTCTTAACTCGATGGGTATTTTTCACTGCTGCTGCAAGACAAAATCACATGGTGCTATGTTTCCACAATGCTATTCGTTTGCTTATGTTTAGGAATACATAAATATCAATATGTTGCGTACCACACGCAACAGTTTCACCAGAAAAGGAAAAATGTTTGGTTCGTTTTTATATCTGCCAGTGTGAAACTGTTGTTGTTGCAAATAACCAGAAAAACTTGGAGAAAAAATGTTTATTCATTTTTATAGCAGACAACAGCAACCTGGAACTGCAGGTCACACTTATTTGATAATATGCAAAACCAGTGAATATTTCAATAGGGAAGATGCTTAAAAACGTTTGTGAACTTTGTCAATGGTACAAAAGGTCCTATTTTAGGTCAAGATTTTCTTTTAAATTTGGGTTCAGTACCATGTTTATCATTTCATAATATCCAGTTTTTATAAAATATTATTACACATCATCCATGTAATCATTATTTAAGCAATACATTGCACAGGGTGCTCGAATCGTATGACAAAACTTTCCTCAACTTGAACTGCAGCGATACAATCATTATAATTATATAGTATTGGGGTCCGTCCGTGTGTCCACACTCCAGATCATCGTAAGAATAGGTCTCAGCTCCTCAGAGCTTGTCGTAAGAGACGACTAACTGGGGCACCCATGGAGAATAGGACCCTTCCTGTGTGGTTTCCGGGTGAGAAGAGGAATAGGAACCAAACATAGTGATATGACTGCAATAGGGTTGAAAGCGACGTTAAATCATATTCACTCACTCGCTCACCGCAAGATCTCTCTTGGGCTTGTTTTTAACGGTGATCCGCTAGACTCCGACAGTAACTTTTGGAAACCTGAACGGATCCTTTTTCAAATTTTGTATGTCGTTAACTTGCCACGGGATCTCACTCGAGATTACTTTCCATGATGCTGAGTACTTAATATTAAGGTTCCAAGCTAAATCAGTAGTTTCAATGTCGGTGGACTTCAAACGCTCTGCTTTTCATTAAAATTTTCTCTGAACCACCAAATTAGTTTTAATTATTAAAGTATTGTACTTTGTACGTTTTTTCCTGTTATGACTGACAAAGGAAAATAAAGCATTATACATAACACAGCACTATACACATGACCCAATTTTGTGAAATAGGAAAAACTATGTATTTCTGCAGCTTACACTCAAACATCAAAGCCATAAAATGCACGCAGATAACGGCAGCCTTCCGAAGTCCACGAGTTCTAGTTTGATTTGCGATAACTGATTGTGTACTGACGAAATCAGCGTACATATCTGCAGTCTGAATACAGCTAAGGTATATAGGTCCACCTGTTTCCGGCCAAATATCAAGGGCTATTGGGTTGTGATCTACGTAAATTTTCTTTAATACAAATATTTATGAGACGTGTACGCACAAGAACCATATCTAGACAATCTTGTGCACGCAAAAATCTATATCTAGGCGTTCGTGATGCAAAAGCGACCGCTCTTCTTCGTTCTTCAGGACGTATGAGATGACTGTCGCACGGTAAGCTCACTGCTCTCCCGAAAGTGTTCCTTGCCTGTTTTGAAAACACCCGCACGTCCAGTTTCATTGAGTATCCAGATTTGGAAGAAATTTTTCATAAAACTTCAGTAAACCAAGGATGACCTCCGTTCCATTAGGGTATCTTGGTTCCGGAGCTTGGTAGGTGACGTCAACTTTCTAACGATACTCAAAACCTTCGACGCTCTTCTGGAAAGATTTAACCACTTCAACTTTCACTCCATAATATGCAAGTTTTTGAGGCTTTATCCAGAGTTTCCAAGTGTTCTTTTTGGGTAATAATTGTGCAACTCTTTTGGCTGACCTATATCTGTTCTCTTATGAATACGGCTATAAACAAATGCTTTCAAAAGCCGATCATTTCAAACCCCGTTCTTTCACAAAACGCTATATTGATGACCTTCTCGCTATGGATAATCGCTATATATGTGATGCAAGGATATATATCCATCTACACTGGATTTAAAGAAAACTACAGATAACCCAAACGACACGTCATAGTTAGACCTATATATATTTACAATGTTGCACAATTCTAACCACTCGCGTTTGATACCCTAATGGGTTATAATTGTGCAATATTGTAATGAAACATTGTTGAAAGTTCGTTAAAATGTTGCACAATTACCCATTTCAAAGACATTTTCCTAAAGAGAAAAGACATTTTAAAAATCGATTCTTATAGAGAAATCACATATTGATAAGGGTATCCTAGTAGAAGAATAACCTTTCAATATGTTTGCTTAACTGGTTAATCACTTAAGAAAAAATAAACTTAAGACGTCGTTATACGCAAGAATGACCACTTGAGGTATCGAATTCAAGAACGGACTGACAGGCGGACGAACGGTCGCCGCCATCACATAATACGTTCGCCTTTTGGGCGGGCGTATGAAAAGTGTCTGTGTGCCCGAGGTACGGGGCGCGCGCTGGGATACCCACTGTGATACAGTAAGATAGAAATACATTTAAATCAAGTATATACTATTATGTTTCATAAGATTTTAGACGATTCAATAGCGATAGCGAAATTATTTGCTATTTTAGATTCCTGCGTTAAATGAAATATTTCTCAGAGGCCAAATTTGGAGAAAAAAAATATTCTATGTTGTTTCGCATTCCAACGGAAATCCGAAGGGATTAGTAATTACTACTATCTAGGAAACAAAATAATGCGCTGTAATAACATTTTAGGATGAAAGCAAATTTTACCATTTGCTTACTATATGTCCTAGTGCGCCCCGGAAAAGTGTCCCAGTCCACCCTGGGTGCCCGATATATTCCGGGGTTTTTTAACATACGTCTGATAATCAATCGATACAATAAAAGTGTGCCCTTGTCCATCCTCTTCCAATAGTACCAAAACAGTAATGAAGTACCGTAGATAACTCGGTTTATCACCTATGTACTATGAATTCTGCATCCTTCATAGCAATGATAATTACTGTATCAGTCAAATTTGCGGCCACCAGCTCATGATAATAAAATGAGAATGTAATTTCTCAAAATAGAACGTTTTTTTATCAGAAGCTCCGCCCCCTTCATTTTCATTGGCTGATTGGAGTCACGTCAGAGATTCATTACGCGCTAAGTTCTCACGCACTCGCCGGACGAGTTCAACGTTATTGCACACAAGGCCGATGTATACGATTTATTTACCGATATATGAAGCTCAAATCAACGAAGCTCGAGCACCAAATATTCTGTAAACTCTGCAGAATTCATAGTATATAGGTGATAAATAGATCATCATACTTTGTTTTCAGTTCATGTCGTTCGAGATGTTTTCCCATCGCTCGCGCGGTGATACCAACTCTCGTCCTGCCTTTGGCAGGACTCGAGTTGGTATCACCGCGCTCGCGATGGGAAAACATCTCTCACGACATGAACTGAAAACAGCGTATGATAATCTATAAATAGCAAAATATCATCCTCAGTCCTGAAAAATTACTTAGGGTCCTCAAAAACAACTTATTTGCCCTTAAATTTTTATCACATAGTTTTTATTTATAATCAATATAGGTTTTGTATGGGGGTGGTACATGTAGCTTTCTGCTGATAATAATGTAATGTGATTCCTGTACTTAACATTGGAAACCTGTAGACACTTTTGCACACCCTCTGGAATTTGTCTTCGTACAGGTAAAAAAATGCCTTATAGCTGTGGTAATGTATATATTTGTTGAAAGCGCATTTCTTATGGATTTCACATATATCAATTTGTCCACTATAAATCTGTAGCTTGTGAAGATATTCAAATTTAAACAAAATAATTTTTAAAAATGAGCCTTCTTTTTTAAATGGCTATTTAAAAAAAGTATTCAACTTTTCGTAACTTACATCATCATTTCCTGTAGAAGACAACTCCAACAGGGAATCAGTGTCTCAGTTTTGTCAATTTTGGTCTAGTTCTTTTTCTATTGACATTTTATTCAATTTAAAAGTTCAAAATTGTGAGTTGCTCGATTCTTTGAAGAAATATTTCATTAAATGTCAATAGAATGAGAATTAGACCAAAATTGATCAAACTGACACACATTTCCTGTTGGAGTATCTTCTACAGGAAATGATGGAGTAAGTTACGATAAGTTGAATACTTTTTTGAAAATAGCATTTAAAAAATTAAAATTAAATTTTAAATTGAATTTATTTAAAACCTAAATATCTTCAAAACATACAGGTATACAGTGAACAAACTTACATATTTGGAATCCTCAAGAAATGTGCTTTCACGAAATATATACATTGCCTGTGTGGCATACTTTCAGCTGTATAAAGACAAGGAGTGCTCAGTACCCTTAATGGTAGAATGGACCCTCTACCTTAGTGAGGGACAGGGCCCATTATGGTAGCATGACCTTCAGGTGTCCTTATCGCTCAAGTTGAAGGCAATATCGATGTATTGTCACTGGCCGTTATTTGACAGTACAAGGACTGAAATTGAAAATCATCACTCGTCCAGCTACATAAATAATAGGAAATAATAACAGAAAAAACGGAATTGCGTTATTATTCGCAAAAGTGAATAAGCCTTCTATCCAGGCTTTCCTAACTATGGGAAAGGAATACAGAAAATGAGATAGAGAACCGGGCTGATGCGACTTGGTATGTTTGCATGGTTCATGCTCATGAAGATAACGTGTACTTCAAATGTCGTGTATACTGTCAAACATTTCCATCCTTCCGCTGAATGGTGGAACTGAATATATAACCAAAATGGTTACATCAAAAGCTAATTCGGTTCCATACAGCAGAACTATATAGTGGTTGCCACAGTTCTAAGATTTTGATTCTACATTGGAGCATATTTATAGCTGGTTCAAATCTTGGTACCAGTTGTAACCACCATTTAGCTTTGTGTATATTGCCTTAACTTAATTAACAAGCTTGAGTAGTCGACTCAGTTTTTAGAAACTCAGTTTCAGAAAGTTAACGTTTAGATTAACAATCAGATCACTTGTACATAACGCCTTACTGTTACCATGCAGTTAATTTAGGTTTAAGCCAATATAAAATACCTGTGATTTCACTGCAGTTTGTTCTTCGTTCCACTGGGCATCACTTCGTTGAAGCCACACAGCCGAAAATACCACTACCACCACGACAGTTGTGAAATGCCTCATCGTTATCGATATGTATATACCAGCCACTATTTGAGCAATGGAACTCCCCGTAAAGTGTCACAAAGAGACAGAAAAATACATTTGAACTTAAATTCCAGGAGCGCACAGTTATAAGATGCTGTGTGTTTATCGCAATTTATACCAAAATCAAACTCCCCCATGTCAATTGTTACAGGTGCGCTAAACGTCTTGAGAAACAACGTGTCTGCACTAAGAACAATCGGAAAACCTCGTCAAAAACAGATCATCATATGGGCTGTGAATGATCTGAATATGATACATTCAAAAGGTGGGGTTGTTATAATACTGTAAAACGAGGTTAAGCAGACAAGTGAAGAAAAAGACAGAATGATAAATGTCAAGTAAGAGACAAACATGTGAGAACTTACTATTACTGTTGCTTTCATAACAATCTAGATTGGCAATGTAAAATCGGCCCTTCCGGCGTTAACGTAAGAACAATGAACATGCTTCACACAACCCTGGGTCGTTCACTCCAATTGTATGCAATGCTTATACATGTGGAAATATTTAAATAAACTAGTGAAAACAGTAATACATTTGATACAGGGTCAAGATGCTTAACCTAATGGATATTTTGGCAACTCTATTTAAATGGGGATATGCTATAGTGATTACAATATTTCCCATGTATCAGCATAGGGAGAAATGAGATTGATTCTAACAATGGCTGCCGATGATGGCAGAGTTAAGACCGGAACGGATTGGGGATGGTGTCTACGTTGATCAAGGAATCGCTCAAGGACTGGATTTGAATATGGGCGTGCGTAGGTTACAGGGTTTTCCAATTACGGGCATGTGTCAAGAGTGCTTATGCCAGCTACGACGGTCCCAAGACGGCGCTGGGGGGAAGAGAGCAACCGAGACACGGCTGAGGAATTGTTCCTATCCTCCATTCTAATTTGCAGTATGTGGATTCAAGTGAGTGTGGAAGAAACTGTGCCTTTCCCCTTCATCACTAAAAGGTATTATATAAATAGATATTTACAATGATCAGTTTCAATACGTTAACCTCTCCCAGTGAAGTGATTCTCTTCTTAACTTTGAAGGCAAATTCGATGTAATCTAATTGCATATAACGTACACAATTTTTAATGTACAAGGATGAAGCCAAGATATGTCTTCTATTCTAATAACCCAGTGTTGTTAATTCAGCCGGCGATATACTTTAGGATGTATATGGCCGAGTGTGGTGGTGCAACCTCTCTCTCTGCAAATTTTCAGTCAAAAACATACTTTCAGCAGAATAAATTAGTTTTCAGCTTTTTGGAAAATTTAACGATAACATAAATGTCCGCCATTTTTAAGTCTCCAATTGTGCGTTTATCTTTTTATTATGCGAATAGGCTCAAGAAATATAAGGAGGATTTTTGCCCAAATATTGTTGTGAGCTACAAAATAAGCAGCACAGTGTGAGTTTCCTCAAGGTTGAGACAACCATCATTTGTTGTGCAAAACAAGAAAGCTGCTAATAAACGTTTAAACGGTGTATTTGGTTATGTAATTATATCATATCTCAAAATGCTTATTATGACATACTCCCGGTTTACACAATATATTCCCATGGAAATAGGCCAGTAATCTATATTCGAGACCTTGCAAATTGTGTCAAAGTTCGCGGGACGTGTCGTCACTCTGTGGTTCAAGAGTGAGAACTTTGGATCACTGGAAGCTAAATTTATACAAAACTCAGACATTAAGGTGCGCGACTGGCTTATATTCTCTCGCATCTATTTAGAATCTAATTAGCAAAGCTGCTAATTTGCAGATATTTTCTAGGATACTTTGCTATTTAGAACGAGATGCTAATTATACAATATATTCTGTTTCTCCCCGAACAAATCCACCGACCGCAATATGCCCCCCCCCCCCCGCATCGATTCAACTGAACGTAAATATTGAATGAGAATTCATCCCACTACCAGATTATGCAGCAGAGTAAATGATCGACACTGTTCGAGTATCCTCCCTCACACGAGATACACCCATTCGGAACTCCCGAGCGGAAATCTACGAAGGGGACATCTCAAACCGGAGATCCCCGAGAAGTTGCGAATGGAGGTACACCGACTGATTCGGGTGAGCGAGAATATCGTTCGACTTGTCCGTGACGTCAATGACAAGTTATACCCCACTGAGGTCGCCGATACTTATTAAAGCGGATAACGCTCATCTTCCATGGACCAAAGTCAACATAACCTGTGACGTACAATGTAACATGACCTAAAACGCTGAATATCTCTTTCCTTAACCTGTCATCGCGAGAAAGCTTCACGCGAGCACATTCCATTCTTCTCAGTTTGCTCATACCGAGAATGTCAGCGTTTTCCTTTTCGAAATACACGAATGATTTGCATAAAATGTAGACTATATACATATGTGCGATGCTGGGACTTGGAGCTCTTGTTCCCCAGAAAGAAACAATATATTGTCTAATTAGCACTTTGATAATCTCATCTAAATTGCATAGATTCGCACTTCAGGGAGAGTTAATATATTGTCTATTTAGCGTAGATTCGCAAATCTGTTTTACCTCGTCGAGATTGCAGAGAAGACAATATATTGTCTAATTAGCACTTTGATAATCTCATCTAAATTGCATATATTCGCACTTTGGGGAAAGTTAATATATTGTATATTTAGCGTAGATTCGCAAATCTGTTTTACCTCGTCGAGATTGCAGAGAAGACAATATATTGTCTAATTAGCACTTTGATAATCGCATCTAAATTGCATCGATTCGCACCTCCTGCATACTTAATATATTGTCTATTTAGCGTAGATTCGCAGATTCAATTTCACACGCCGGCTTCACAATATATTGTCTAAATAGCACTGTGGGGAAAGTGAATAATATATTGTATATTTAGCGTAGATTCGCAAATGTGTTTTTAGATTCGAAGATTCAATTTCACACGCCGGTTTCACAATATATTGTCTAAATAGCACTGTGGGGTCATTCTCACGGAAAGGCACATTTTCACTTGGGGAAATATCTGAAAATCAAGATCACCAATGACTACAGAATTTGATTTCAACAGAGTCTCCATTGACAAAACTCTTTATAATGCGTACAATAAATGCAGACATTCCGAATAATAAACTTTTCCTAACACTTGTCTTCAATTATGTCACTTGTGTTACACAGGAATTATCCGTATATTGGGCACTAAGATGACAGAAATAGGAAGATACACACATACTAGGCAATATATTGCGTGTAACTATGACCAACGATGAAAAAATTGAAGTTAAGAAAACAAGTTTGTTTTTAGTATTCTAATTATGCTACACAGCTCACCAAAATCAGCCAGTTGAATCGCATGTATCAACCATTCATGTAGATTTTGTATAATAAAGCTAATTATTCTTGATGCTGACTTTAAACTAATTATGGAGGTATAAATCGGGAGGAGACACAGATTGGGGTGATGAAAGTGTTCAATGTAAGATCCCAAAATCAGACAATCACGACCATTTCAACCTTTTCGCTCTGACAATAATTGACGTTTACTCCAATGAGATTAACATATTCGCACGGCACAATCTTTTGATATTTTCTACCCCTAACAGTGCCATATTTTTCGGCGGGAGTAAACTCTTTCATGTTTACGGACCCTGCCGGGAAATGATGCCTTATTTGGAAAATGTTTCGGGATAATGTTTATATATTAGACCACGAGCTACCGCGTGTAATTACTGTGGGCGTGATTTTGAAATAGTCACAACCAGCTATCCATCTGATAGGCTAACAATAGTAGTTTCAACTCGCACGGATTTATATAGGGCTGAATTTAGATATAATACATGTATTCCGTGATATTATATCTGACTTTACTGAGATTGATACATACTTATGCTTATCATCGTTCCCAAACGAGTCCATAAACAGAAAGATTTCACTCCCAAGTTAGAAAAAAATCGTCAAAACACACGAAGTCAACACTCAATGTACCGAAAAGTCATTTCAATGGCTTAACAACATATGGCCGTTCTGATTCTTCGGTGAAGCAGCTTCTTGTGTTCCTAATGTCGATGGACCCAATACCACCCATTGAAGAGACAAAGACATGACTATAGCGCCACTAGCGGAGGAAGAAAATGTCAGTGCGAATGATGTGTGATAAATCGTACAAGATATAATTATATCATTTTATCACGTAAACGCAATGCACAGGTATCTAATATCATTTTTGTGGAAGAAGGTGATCCAAATTACATGTATTTATGACATGATATATTTGCGAAGATAATAATGTAGCATTACATGTAGCATGGAGCAAAGATTATCGTTAAACAATATACCAGAGAGTCCAGGTTTTCAGCTTTCGTGATTAACGCCCTTTCTTCGAATTGTTTCATGGTAACAATATGCCATTTCTAGGTTCAACAATCAAAGGTGAAGCATTGTCATGAGCGACATTGTCATTATCATTTCTGTAAGTCCGAGAGGACATTCGCCGCCTTTCGCGATAGCACATGCAAATTTTAAAACCACGGACCCACAGATGACTATATAGTTCTTTTTTTTAGGGAGATAGTTGCTAAAATCTGCACGGAATATCATCAAATTATTGTCGACCTTTTATCATTTTGACGCAACCCCTAGTGTCGAATGCCATTTGGTTCTCACGAGAATTGTTCACTTAATGGTTTTATAGTGATTGTAACAATATGGCATTTCTAGGTTCAACAAACAAGGGGTATCCACATTCAATTTACTTGTTAAGGATTTACTGCTGCATAGATAATACATGTATTATTGTTATATTAACAACATATCATTTCTGGGTTCAACAATAGAGAATGAAGTATGATCGATAGGGTTAAACCGCCTTGTGAATATATGTTAAATAGAAAGTATATTAAGTCTTCTTCAATTGCGGATATTTGCAATTTACATCACATTATCAATGCTCTGATTAGACAATATATTGCTTCCTATTCAACAAAATATATGTACGAATAAAATTTAGACAATATATTGTCTTCTCTGCCATCTCGTCGAGGTAAAACCGAATTGCGAATCTACGCTAAATTGACAATATATTAACTCTCCATGAAGTGCGAATCTATGCAATTTAGATGAGATTATCAAAGTGCTAATTAGACAATATATTGTCTTCTCTGCCATCTCCACGAGGTAAACACATTTGCGAATCTACGCTAAATATATTAACTCTCCGTGAAGTGCGAATCTATGCAATTTAGATGAGATTATCAAAGTGCTAATTAGACAATATATTGTCTTCTCTGCCATCTCGACGAGATAAACACATTTGCGAATCTACGCTAAATAGACAATATATTAACTCCCCCTTATGTGACAATAAAGTGAATGACAAATCGATTTGCGAATCTACGCTAAATAGACGATATATTACCTTACCATGCAGTGCGAATCTATGAAATTTAGATGAGATTATCAAAGTGCTAATTAGACAATATATTGTCTTCTCTGAAATTTCGCCGAAGTTAAACACATTTGGGAATCTACGCTAAATAGACAATATATTAACTCTCCCTGACGTGCGAATCTATGCAATTTAGATGAGATTATCAAAGTGCTAATTAGACAATATATTGCCTCCCCTGCAGTCTACCCGAGGTAAAACAGATTTGCGAATCTACGCTAAATAGACAATATATTAACTTTCCCTGAAGTGCGAATCTATGCAATTTAGATGAGATTATCAAAGTGCTAATTAGACAATATATTGCCTTCTCTGCAATCTCGCCGAGGTAAAACACATTTGCGAATCTACGCTAAATCGACAATATATTAACTCTCCATGAAGTGCGAATCTATGCAATTTAGATGAGATTATCAAAGTGCTAATTAGACAATATATTGTCTTCTCTGCCATCTCAACGAGGTAAACACATTTGCGAATCTACGCTAGATAGACAATATATTAACTCCCCGTGAAGGACGAATCTATGTAATTTAGATGAGATTATCAGTGCTAATTAGACAATATATTGCCTCTCCTGTTTGTCTCCGAGGGAAAACAAATTTGCGAATCTAGCTAAATAGACAATATATTAACTTTCCCTGAAGTGCGAATCTATGCAATTTAGATGAGATTATCAAAGTGCTATTTAGACAATATATTGTCTTCTCTGCAATTTCGACGAGGTAAAACAGATTTGCGAATCTACGCTAAATATACAATATATTAACTCTCCATGAAGTGCGAATCTATGCAATTTAGATGAGATTATCAAAGTGCTAATTAGACAATATATTGTCTTCTCTGCCATCTCGACGAGGTAAAACAGAATTGCGAATCTACGCTAAATTGACAATATATTAACTCTCCACGAAGTGCGAATCGATGCAATTTAGATGAGATTATCAAAGTGCTAATTAGACAATATATTGTCTTCTCTGCCATCTCAACGAGGTAAACACATTTGCGAATCTACGCTAAATAGACAATATATTAACTCTCCGTCATGTGCGAATCTATGCAATTTAGATGAGATTATCAAAGTGCTAATTAGACAATATATTGTCTTCTCTGCCATCTCGACGAGGTAAACACATTTGCGAATCTACGGTAAATAGACAATATATTAACTCTCCCTTATGTGACAATAAAGTGAATGACAAATCGATTTGCGAATCTACGCTAAATAGACGATATATTACCTTACCATGCAGTGCGAATCTATGCAATTTAGATGAGATTATCAAAGTGCTAATTAGACAATATATTGTTTTCTGGGAAATTTCGCCGAAGTTAAAACACATTTGGGAATCTACGCTAAATAGACCATATATTAACTTTCCATGAAGTGCGAATCTATGCAATTTCGATGAGATTATCAAAGTGCTAATTAGACAATATATTGTCTTCTCTGCAATCTCGACGAGGTAAAACAGATTTGCGAATCTACGCTAAATATACAATATATTAACTTTTCCTGAAGTGCGAATCTATGCAATTTAGATGAGATTATCAAAGTGCTAATTGGACAATATATTGTCTTCTCTGCAATCTCGTCGAGGTAAAACAGATTTGCGAATCTACGCTAAATATACAATATATTAACTCTCCATGAAGTGCGAATCTATGCAATTTAGATGAGATTATCAAAGTGCTAATTAGACAATATATTGTCTTCTCTGCCATCTCGACGAGGTAAAACAGAATTTCGAATCTACGCTAAATTGACAATATATTAACTCTCCATCAAGTGCGAATCTATGCAATTTAGATGAGATTATCAAAGTGCTAATTAGACAATATATTGTCTTCTCTGTCATCTCCACGAGGTAAACACATTTGCGAATCTACGCTAAATAGACAATATATTAACTCTCCGTGAAGTGCGAATCTATGCAATTTAGATGAGATTATCAAAGTGCTAATTAGACAATATATTGTGTTCTCTGCCATCTCGACGAGGTAAAACAGAATTGCGAATCTACGCTAAATTGACAATATATTAACTTTCCATGAAGTGCGAATCTATGCAATTTAGATGAGATTATCAAAGTGCTAATTAGACAATATATTGTCTTCTCTGCCATCTCCACGAGGCAAACACATTTGCGAATCTACGCTAAATAGACAATATATTGACTCTCCCTTATGTGACAATAAAGTGAATGACAAATCGATTTGCGAATCTACGCTAAATAGACGATATATTACCTTTCCATGCTGTGCGAATCTATGCAATTTAGATGATAATTAGAAGAATTATATCGCCTTTAAACCCCGGCACCAAAGATTAGCAAAATATCTGCACTATATTGTCACCAGTGCTATTTAGCACCATGTTAAGAGATAGGGAAGAATGGAAAATATCAAGGAAAAAGCCAATTGCGCACCTAACTCAACTCAGAGCGTATATGCATCTAGCTAAGATTCATAGCGTCTCCCTTCCCTCAACGCTATGTCGACGACAAATACATTTCCCTGGTGGTAACTCGAACATCTCCATGGCGCACTTATTATTACCTTTGCGCCCTTTTGGATCTTCACTAACTTGAGAAAATATGCCGCCATGAATAAAAATACCATAATCGATGTTGTGATCATCATCCCCTGTATACACGGGGTCTATTATGACGGAAATGCCCATCTTCTTGACCCTCGATTTCAGGCGATTTTGAGGCTCCATAGGGATAATTTTAACGTCTGTAATTAATATATGACCGACGACGGGCCATTCAGTCTGTAATTTCTGTATTTTTATTCATGGCGGCCCATTTTCTCAAGTTAATGAAGGTCCACTAGGGCTCAAAGGTAATAATAAGTGCGCCATGGAGATGTTCGAGTTACCGCCAGGGAAATGTATTTGTCGTTGGCATAGCGTTGAGGGAAGGGAGACGCTATGAATCTTAGCTAATATGCACCTCACTATAATTGAGAAACCCTACATGTTTTGTTAGTTTGTTTGTCTGTTTGCTAATCCGGCCTGTACGACCATTGTTTTGGTCGAAATGTCATGAAACTGACGCCCATCTCAATGACGGGAATCTCTTCTTTTTCGACGGAGTCGTATACACTCGCTTTGGTTAGACACTCTTCTGTTCTGTGGGTTTTTCTTCAGCCTTCCTCTGTGTTGCCTCGTATATGACGGCCACAACCGAACTCCGGAGAGTTACGTAACCAATGGCGCTACTCCATGTGATTAATTCATATTCATCACATAGGAACCCGGTAATACTCGATATCCAAGTTCGTGTCCAAGGCTGGGCGACCTTAGTCATTCTTGCCATCATTGTTTACACTGACAGTCCCTAGTCCGTTGAGGAAGAAAAACAACAGATGGTAAATAGAAATTAACAACCTGTAACCATCTCGGTCATCTATACGCGGTAAGACTGACCCTGGGATCGTGTGTATCCATGTTCAGCCTACTTACGGCAACTGCAGGAGGGAATTTCCATAAATCAATACCACATGACTTCGTCAGCCAATCAGCAAAATTCTACCGACGTAACCCCAACGTAACTCGCCATTTTCGAGTCATGTGATGTCCTACTTGTTCAAAATTACAGATCCACCACACCGCTTGTATGATACGAAAGTTATTCATACCTATATATTTTGTAAGCCTAGGCAATATCTGTTTCAGAAGTGGTATGAATACCTGTAATTTATCAGATTTCTCGAGTCTGTTCTCCGCCGGATGAAGGCCGAACAGAATCCGGTAAAACACCGGATATCGCTCCGCGATAATGGAGACACACGATTCGCAAGCCATCTTATGGATGGCGAAGTGTACGCAAATGTAGAAATTAATTGTTACTCCTGCGAAATCTGATCTGCCAGTTTTTCTGCGCAATTAAATACTTCAAGGAATAATTATTTTGCAGAATAAGCATTTTGCACATTCCCCATATTAACTCAGTCACTCGTCATTTTTTAAAGATATTTCTTGTGTTTGCACGGGTCTATTTATATTGTGACGAAAATCATCCTCCATCTGCAGATCTACATAATCTGTACGGCTTTGCCAGACAAATCATGGCTAGAGATGATGGAGGAAAATAGGCTGTTGGAATAATTCCACTAACTCTTCAACTAACTAATTCTCATGGTGAAGAGCCATGCAATTTGTTCAGTCTCACGCTAGAATCTGCTCTCAGTTATCAAATTCTCTCAAAAAAGCTCTCTAGTGAACTAGTGTAAATATACATGAAGCACATAAGTATATATTAAAAATAATAATAATAATTCCTTGTGTATTATGAAACTAACTTGATGATAGATATCTTCTCTGCATGTTGCAAATATTTGTAAAATAGTTTACTTTTCAGCAGGGGATTATAGAAAGTTTATCCTTCAGCAGAAAATGAAAAAAAATCCATTATGGGATACAATGGATAAATCCCTATCATTCGAGGGACCTTCCTCTCATGCCATCACATTTTATACATTAACCTCTTGCTGTCGGTACACCCAAACTGTGGAAGGTTACACATTCTGACAATGGTAGAATGACAAGTATATTGTGCAGACAAACTAAAATCAGCCTGAACTCTTAATGAGTATTTACATGCATAGAACACAATTGCATGGAATCGGCTCCACCTGCTCTGAACATATACTGAAGCATTCTGTGTCCAGGTTCTGGACTTGTTAGCGCAGTGATAAGCACTGATATTGCTCTAATTTTGTTGTTCCTTCCGAGCCGGTGATAGGTAAATCACTTATGTTAGATGTGTGGAAATTCAATTGAGCCTATTCAGCAAAATGAACCAAACCAATGTGCATGCATTCTGCATATAGATCTGGTATAGTATAGAGAGTCTGTTACATTGTTACATTCTGCATATAGATCTGGTATAGTATAGAGGGTCTGTTACATTGGTACATTCTGCATATAGATCTGGTATAGTATAGAGGGTCTGTTACATTGTTACATTCTGCATATAGATCTGGTATAGTATAGAGGGTCTGTTACATTGTTACATTCTGCATATAGATCTGGTATAGTATAGAGGGTCTGTTACATTGGTACATTCTGCATATAGATCTGGTATAGTATAGAGGGTCTGTTACATTGGTACATTCTGCATATAGATCTGGTATAGTATAGAGGGTCTGTTACATTGTTACATTCTGCATATAGATCTGGTATAGTATAGAGGGTCTGTTACATTGTTACATTCTGCATATAGATCTGGTATAGTATAGAGGGTCTGTTACATTGTTACATTCTGCATATAGATCTGGTATAGTATAGAGGGTCTGTTACATTGTTACATTCTGCATATAGATCTGGTATAGAGGGTCTGTTACATTGGTACATTCTGCATATAGATCTGGTATAGTATAGAGGGTCTGTTACATTGGTACATTCTGCATATAGATCTGGTATAGTATAGAGGGTCTGTTACATTGGTACATTCTGCATATAGATCTGGTATAGTATAGTAGGGTCTGTTACATTGGTACATTCTGCATATAGATCTGGTATAGTATAGTAGGGTCTGTTACATTGGTACATTCTGCATATAGATCTGGTATAGTATAGAGGGTCTGTTACATTGTTACATTCTGCATATAGATCTGGTATAGTATAGAGGGTCTGTTACATTGGTACATTCTGCATATAGATCTGGTATAGAGGGTCTGTTACATTGTTACATTCTGCATATAGATCTGGTATAGAGGGTCTGTTACATTGGTACATTCTGCATATAGATCTGGTATAGTATAGAGGGTCTGTTACATTGTTACATTCTGCATATAGATCTGGTATAGTATAGAGGGTCTGTTACATTGGTACATTCTGCATATAGATCTGGTATAGTATAGAGGGTCTGTTACATTGTTACATTCTGCATATAGATCTTTTGTATAGTATAGAGTAGTCTGTTACATTGTTACATTCTCCTGCATATGTAGATCTGGTATAGAGGGTCTGTTACATTGGTACATTCTGCATATAGATTTATATAGTATAGAGGTCTGTTACATTGTTACATTCTGCATATAGATCTGGTATAGAGGGTCTGTTACATTGGTACATTCTGCATATAGATCTGGTATAGAGGGTCTGTTACATTGTTACATTCTGCATATAGATCTGGTATAGTATAGAGGGTCTGTTACATTGTTACATTCTGCATATAGATCTGGTATAGTATAGAGGGTCTGTTACATTGTTACATTCTGCATATAGATCTGGTATAGTATAGAGGATCTGTTACATTGGTACATTCTGCATATAGATCTGGTATAGTATAGAGGGTCTGTTACATTGTTACATTCTGCATATAGATCTGGTATAGTATAGAGGGTCTGTTACATTGTTACATTCTGCATATAGATCTGGTATAGTATAGAGGGTCTGTTACATTGTTACATTCTACATTCTGCATATAGATCTGGTATAGTATAGAGGGTCTGTTACATTGGTACATTCTGCATATAGATCTGGTATAGTATAGAGGGTCTGTTACATTGTTACATTCTGCATATAGATCTGGTATAGTATAGAGGGTCTGTTACATTGTTACATTCTGCATATAGATCTGGTATAGTATAGAGGGTCTGTTACATTGTTACATTCTGCATATAGATCTGGTATAGTATAGAGGGTCTGTTACATTGTTACATTCTGCATATAGATCTGGTATAGTATAGAGGGTCTGTTACATTGGTACATTCTGCATATAGATCTGGTATAGAGGGTCTGTTACATTGTTACATTCTGCATATAGATCTGGTATAGTATAGACGGTCTGTTACATTGTTACATTCTGCATATAGATCTGGTATAGTATAGAGGGTCTGTTACATTGGTACATTCTGCATATAGATCTGGTATAGTATAGACGGTCTGTTACATTGTTACATTCTGCATATAGATCTGGTATAGTATAGAGGGTCTGTTACATTGGTACATTCTGCATATAGATCTGGTATAGTATAGAGGGTCTGTTACATTGTTACATTCTGCATAGATCTGGTATAGTATAGAGGGTCTGTTACATTGTTACATTCTGCATATAGATCTGGTATAGAGGGTCTGTTACATTGGTACATTCTGCATATAGATCTGGTATAGTATAGAGGGTCTGTTACATTGGTACATTCTGCATATAGATCTGGTATAGAGGGTCTGTTACATTGGTACATTCTGCATATAGATCTGGTATAGTATAGAGGGTCTGTTACATTGGTACATTCTGCATATAGATCTGGTATAGTATAGAGGGTCTGTTACATTGGTACATTCTGCATATAGATCTGGTATAGTATAGAGGGTCTGTTACATTGGTACATTCTGCATATATAGATCTGGTATAGTATAGTAGGGTCTGTTACATTGGTACATTCTGCATATAGATCTGGTATAGTATAGAGGGTCTGTTACATTGGTACATTCTGCATATAGATCTGGTATAGTATAGAGGGTCTGTTACATTGTTACATTCTGCATATAGATCTGGTATAGTATAGAGGGTCTGTTACATTGTTACATTCTGCATATAGATCTGGTATAGTATAGAGGGTCTGTTACATTGTTACATTCTGCATATAGATCTGGTATAGTATAGAGGGTCTGTTACATTGTTACATTCTGCATATAGATCTGGTATAGTATAGAGGGTCTGTTACATTGGTACATTCTGCATATAGATCTGGTATAGAGGGTCTGTTACATTGTTACATTCTGCATATAGATCTGGTATAGTATAGACGGTCTGTTACATTGTTACATTCTGCATATAGATCTGGTATAGTATAGAGGGTCTGTTACATTGGTACATTCTGCATATAGATCTGGTATAGTATAGACGGTCTGTTACATTGTTACATTCTGCATATAGATCTGGTATAGTATAGAGGGTCTGTTACATTGGTACATTCTGCATATAGATCTGGTATAGTATAGAGGGTCTGTTACATTGGTACATTCTGCATATAGATCTGGTATAGTATAGAGGGTCTGTTACATTGTTACATTCTGCATAGATCTGGTATAGTATAGAGGGTCTGTTACATTGTTACATTCTGCATATAGATCTGGTATAGAGGGTCTGTTACATTGGTACATTCTGCATATAGATCTGGTATAGTATAGAGGGTCTGTTACATTGGTACATTCTGCATATAGATCTGGTATAGTATAGAGGGTCTGTTACATTGGTACATTCTGCATATAGATCTGGTATAGTATAGAGGGTCTGTTACATTGGTACATTCTGCATATAGATCTGGTATAGTATAGAGGATCTGTTACATTGGTACATTCTGCATATAGATCTGGTATAGTATAGAGGGTCTGTTACATTGTTACATTCTGCATATAGATCTGGTATAGTATAGAGGGTCTGTTACATTGTTACATTCTCGGAATACAATTTCTGCAGGAAAGGAAACCCAGAAAATTAGAATTTCTTGCTAACATTTTTATTAATTGTACCGGATAAGGTTTTTGACAGCCAGAGATTTGAGACATCCTCTCACGATAACTCTCTGAGGCAACCAAGAATGGTATCCATATTGTATTCATGCACTGAAACAGAACATGAAGCGTGCAAAGTACTGAGAACCCCGCGGCCGTGGAGGTAATTAAATAGGGTCCAGGTTGACGAAGAAATAGTTGATGGCAGCACACAATTGGTGCCAAATTGACATGCCTATGTGATTTAAGATGGATGTTCCTGAATATTCTTGAGATATGGCGGTAACAACAAAATGGACATACCGTACGTACGCATGTTGACAATGCTCCAATTGATGCGGACTCATCGACTCCAAAATAGTGAATCTCGCTGTACGATAGACTTTATGATCACACTCCCACATGTCTGTTATACAAGTTTGTTACTTCAAGGCACTTCAGATAACTATCCCAGAATCGGCGACAATTTGATAGAGTTTGACCTGGTGATCCGCAAAATATGGGTCTCAATGATTTTCCATAGGCTTCAGTTTCCTTACCACATGCATGTGCAATGTAAGTTTGGTGTACCTGGACATCTTCATTCTAGCAATATGATGGGTCTTATTATATTTGAAATGTGGTGGTTATAAGGGGTCAGTGACAAATAGACGAATATGACCTAGTAAACCATAAAATAAGTCAACCTCACTGATTTTCGATAGGCTTTTGCTCCGAGTCCATATGCATTTATAAAGTAAGTTTGGTACTCCTGGGAATAGACGTTCTTTAGATTGGGGTTAACAAGCAATTTTTAAAAATTGACACAGTTTGACCGGGTTACCTGGGAAAATATAGGTCAATGTGGCTAATTTTCAACAGGCTTCTGCTATCTGACCACATGAATGGGTTCTTTTGGTTTAGTACTCGTGAGTGGTAACGAGAAAACGGAGACGGAAAGTACATGATGACGACAATACCCTATGGACAATATTGGCCGAGGGGCAAAAACTCTGCGAAAATGATATCTAAACATATATATAAATATTAGAAAATATTTATCTTCACTAATATAGACATGGTGGTAGAAAGAAATATAGCAAAGTAGAAGACTATATTGTCCTCAGTAACTGAAAGCCTTTTTTGACGACACTTCTTCTGCTTTCCTTCGCAGTGCGAACAACCAGTCACCCTGATATGGTAGGCCGTCAGTGCCAAAACCTCGGTCATTTAGACCGCGGTGTAAATCGAACTTATACAGCGGTGTAAATCGAATTTATACCGCGGTGAAAATATTTTTGACTCACAATGCAAGAATCCGCGCAATGCAAGCATCACTCGTAATGCAAGGATCCGCGCAATGCAAGAATTGCGAGTGAATTTAATTTATTTATTGTAAACATGGCAGTGTGACTAACGTCACAGGACCTACGAAGTACAGTAGGCATTAGGACTCGAACGCGAACTGAACTCTTGGAAATCCCCACCCCCAGTTGAAATCCTGCCTATATTAAGATGGGCACCGCCCAAGTCAGAATCGCCAGTGATTTTCATCAAAAATCACAGAAATTTTCATCAAAAGTAGGTCAGCTCAGAACTTGTTGGTAACAGTCTCCTAATGCGCCTTCATTCCAAAATAAATAACACTCGCCGATTTAATTTTACAATTTTTTAATTAAAGGAAACAGATTGAATAATATAGGTTCAGTAGATTTCAAGCTTTACGTGTGAAAATACATTTACATATCTTTAATGGTTTTCAGTGCCCTTGTACAGGATCAAAACAACTTTTTGAATCGCATTATTTTCCCAACAATACAACAAATTTTTATATATAGTACTATAGTAGAAAGGTAGCATTTATGTAGTTTACGGTAATTCAACTCAAGACCAACACCTTCTATGCACAAGATAATAATGATTCTATGTCATTCTCCTGAGCATAACCGGTACAAAGACGAATAAATAGCGTCTCTACATCACGTTGTTATCTAGATATATGAGACAACACATTTTGGGCATCGGCAATCTGATGAATGTACTATTCCGGTTTTCTTGTTTCACATTATATTCTATGGCGGTTGATCGGTGATTTTCTTCATTGATAAACGTTAAACCACCTAGCTTTAACTAATTCTGCTAGGCTGTCTTCATTCAGACTGTACAGCCTACACAGTCCACAGAAAATACACCGCACATTCTTGTACTCCCAGCCTTATCACATTTGATGGCAAGTTTAGCGGGCTGTTTAATGTCTAAGCTAGGAAATGTTCCAGGGTAGTTGACAGGCATGCAATAATATACTATAGTATCTGCTATACAGGACACCGACCACTGTAATTTGATGTGACAAGCAGCACAGTAGAAACCAGCCTTATCTCAGTGGGCTTGGATATAAATCACTGTTAAAAACCACAAGGCTCGGATAGAGTCTCTCTCTGTGTTTGTTCCAAGGACAAGCCTTAATGACTTTTAAATCCACTGATAAGGCATGGTCATAAAAGGAACATGATACTGTTAAAGGCCACATGGATGGTATGTATCTATAACAATATACTAAAGTGTTAATTATAAATCTAATTTTAATCAGAATTATTTCAGATCAGAACTTGCTGGTAACAATGCCCTAATGCACGTTCATGCCAAAAATCAAGGTTCTAATGTCAACGGTTCTCCTTATTTTGCCGACGAAAGGATTCGGATGGACTGACTGACTCACTCACTCACTCATTACCGGACAATTTGCGATCTGTAGCCTACTTCGTAGGAATATTTTTTCCTCGCAATGCGCGGATCCTTGCATTGCGAGTCAAAAATATTTAACTAAATAAATTAAATTCACTCGCCATACTTGCATTGCGCGGATCCTTGCATTCCGAGTGATGCTTGTATTGCGCGGATTCTTGCATTGCGAGTCAAAAATATTTACACCGCGGTATAAATTCGATTTACACCGCTGTATAAGTTCAATTTACACCGCGGTCTAAATGACCGAGGTTTTGGCACTGACGGCCTACCATATCCTGGCAATGGTACTACATCTGCTCAAGTTGTTCTTCTGTATTGCAACTGGGCAATTAGGACCTACGGGTCTACATGGCCCCGTGAAAGAGAATATATACTTTACTCTCAGCGTGGGGTGGAGCATAAAATGTACATTCTGTACAAACTCAGAACCTAGAGGTTACAGCGGGTCGAAATGTTAACTCCCCTTCCAAAGGACGGGTTGTGCGCTAGTAAATAAACATGCATAACAAGACTTTTTTAAGAAACATCATTTAATACCATATTAAATTTTGTAACGATTGCATTAATTTTGAAATGCATTTGCTGTTTTCTTCTAAATGAAACAAGTAGATGTCTAACTGATTGACATCCAGGAGGTCATTAATGTACTAGAACTAAATACGAGAATATAAAGCGGAAGGCTGCTACAGTGTTGAAAGAGCAATAGCTTCAATATATCTCCGCACAATGCATCTTCTCCCCCAATATTCCCGGATTTCTCGATTTTGGGGTCACAATGACCCTGACCTTTGACCTTGGCCTCAATTTTGCTATGGGACACATCGTCTCCCCCTAATGTATCTACTGACAAACACTTGCAATTTTTAATGATTTCCTAATTTTGGAGACAGTGACCTTTGACCTTAACCTCAATTTTGGTATGTGACAAATCTTTTAACCTAATGAATCCCTTCACAAAATATTAGCAATTTTCCTTTTTTCGGCCTGATTTTCATGCCGCATTGACCTCTGACGCGTCCACCTCAATGTTGATAGGCGACACATCGTCTCCATCTGATGTACCCATTCACGCGGAAAATTACAACTGTGGTTAGAAAACTGTCAGAGATATATTCCGGACACGAACGGTTCAGCGATTTCCTGTGTGTTTAGGCCGGTGACATTTGACCTCTGACCTCCTTTTTGGAACGCGACACATCGTCTCCCCCTTCGATATCCACTCACCACAAATTGAAATTCCCAAAAACTGTCCCAGAAATAGACTCAACCACTTAATATATCGGCTACACCCTATGGATTGAAAGTGCCAAAATCATGTACACTTCATTTATCCAGGATTTATAGAACAAACACAACAATCAGTATTTTACCCCGACAAGAAATGTACACATTCAAAAAAAACAACGATTGTCCATCACCGTTTAACTTAATGGCAATGAGGTCTGGTCATCACATGAAGACGATGACAAAAAGGGAACACTCAACATGTCAGTGGTCATTAACCTGTGGTGAGGTCAGGTCATCATCTTGTGAGGGAGATGGTCAATGAGGATATATTTTAGGATGACCTCATCACGTAATAACATGACATCCACACTTCGGTTATCGATGCCCATCACTATTTGATTATGATGATGGCAAAAATTAATGGCTCTAACTCTAAGTTGATTATACTGTAATCAACTAGAGTTGGTGATGGTCATCACCAGTGTCTTGACTGTGTGCAGTGAAGTTATACTGTAGCTATTTTGGAATGCTCCAGTTTATGGGAATATTGATATAAGTATACCTTGTGTTGTGATTATATTGGATGTATTCTGCAACAGGCATTCTATAACACAGTGTCAATAACATCGAGCTAACCGTGCATTTTTTACACGTTTTAGCACGGTTATGTGAAATCAACATCCATCAAATGCAGGTGTTTATTGGGAGACTTCATTTCACAAGTCGCATGAGGAAAGGGACGTCTGCTCTCATACAATTAACAATCGAATAAAACAAACAAATGAATTACAAGATGAAATTTATTTCAAGTTTAACTGTTGTTTCCATCGTGAAATTGATTAACAAAGCGACACAAATAGACATATATCCACGTCATTTCCACACAGCTGACAATATCACTATCCATTTGAGAGATCACATAAACTCGTCCTTTGACATTGGAACGATGCCAACCGAGACGAGAGCATCATTGGACGAGTTTTTTTCAAGAAAGGGGAGAAAGGTTGTCAAAGTTTAAAGTATGTTTTCAACTTTTCATTATCATCTTTTTTGATAATCAGTTTGGGTAGTGCAATAGAATAGAAATAATGTTTTCATAGGCGTGCACAAAGATTATTTCACGCACGGTTAGTGTGGGAAAGTTTATATTTTAGGGCAAGGGCGAAGCTAACCGTGCGTGAAATAACCATTGAGCACGCCTCTGAAAAGCATTATTTCCTAAATTAAACATATAAAACATAGCATAATGTACAAGTTACAAACACGTATGGCCTTATATAATAAGTTCGCATGCAAATAACATGGGATAGCATAAGACACAATTCTACTAACGAACCGCGAACAAACAATCCACTAACAAACCACTAAAGAGCTGTCTAACGAACCACTAGCTGTAACGAATACCATGATAAAGAGCCACTCTTTTAATAACATATCTCCATCGAAGGTCCTTCTAATAAACAAGTGACAAACAATCTAAAACTAATTTTGAATAATCTAACGGGCCATTAACGAACAATCTAAGTAATCAATAATGAACAATCTATCGAACTTATATAACAAACCAATAATGAACAATCTAACGAACTACTAACGATCTACTAAGCACTAAAGGACAATCTGACGAACCACTAACCACCGAAGAACAAGCTGACGAGTCTCAAAAGAACAATCCCAAGAACTACTATGGAGCACTAACGATCTACTAACCACTAAAGAACAATCTGACGAACTAGTACTACAGAACAATCTGACGAACAACCATGGACAAATCTAACAATCTATTAACGACTAAAGAAAAATGTGACAACAACCTATCCACTAAAGAACCATCTGACGAATCAGTAAATAAGCCCCCAGCGGAAGTAAACACACGGTTTTCTCGTTGGACAGAAACAGTCCAAACAAAATATGAAAACAACCTAACTTGGAGTACGGTAGCAGTTTATGTCTGAACATAAGTGTGAATATCCTACATGCGACACCTTTCTTGTCCGTTAATACTTAAATTAGAGGCACATTCCATATTTTCTCATATCTCCGTGAATGTCCTACAGGGGAGGCACCTTCCACGTCTGAACCTGTCTCCGCGAATACCGTCCATCATAGGCACATTCCATGTCTGAACCTGTCTCCGTGAATACCTTCACCAGCGGCACCTTCCATGTCTGAACCTGTCTCCGTGAATACCCTCCATCATAGGCAGATTCCACGTCTGAACCTGTCTCCGTGAATACCTTCACCAGCGGCACCTTCCATGTCTGAACCTGTCTCCGTGAATACCCTCCATCATAGGCACATTCCACGTCTGAACCTGTGTCCGTGAATACCCTCCATCAGAGGCACATTCCATGTCTGAACCGGTCTTCGTGAATACCCTTTACCAGAGGCACCTTCCATGTCTGAACCTGTCTCCGTGAATACCCTTTATCAGAGACACCTTCCATGTCTAAACCTATCTCCGTGAATACCCTTCACCAGAGGCGCCTTCCATGTCTGAACCTGTCTTCGTGAATACCCTTTGTCAGAGACACCTTCCATGTCTGAACCTGTCTTCGTGAATACCCTTCACCAGAGGCACCTTCCATGTCTGAACCTGTCTTCGTGAATACCCTTCACCAGAGGCACCTTCCATGTCTGAATCTGTCTCCGTGAATACCCTTTATCAGAGACACCTTCCATGTCTGAACCTGTATTCGTGAATACCTTTCATCGGAGTCACATTCCATGTTTGAACCCGTCTCCGTTAATATCCTTTATCAGAGGCACATTCCATCTGAACCTGTCTCCGTAAATACCCTCCATCAGAGGCACCTTCCTGTCTAAACCTGTCTCCGTGAATACCCTTCGTCAGAGGCACCTTCCATGTCTGAACCTTTATCCGTGACCCCATATTTGAACACGTTTCATCTCTACAGCGCAACTTTCATGTTTGCAAATCTCTACAACTTCCCATCTCCGTCCAATGCCGTAATACTACAGATTAAAATTCCGTCTATGCCTCTACGTTGACAAAATCCTTCAAGATGTGAAACCTCCATGTTTGAGGATGTCTAAAATGTGTTATGCACGCCAATTTATCGACAGATACAACTTGGACGACAAAGGAACGCCATATTGTGCAATATACATCCTACGACAGATACAGCCTCTTTGTCAGGATATACAAGTATCCAGAGCTTCCCATCTACGTCAATCGCAAGGATTACGCTCCCCTGTATAAGATCAACAAAACGACACATCTGTGTCAATTAGATCATATGAGAGAATCTGCATCCCCGTCTAAATATGTCTGAAGGTCCCCGTATAAAAATCTCTAAAGCTTCCCATAGATGTGCAATTATCACATCCTACCAGAGATGAAGGTTCTGTCTAAAAGAATTTCAAAGTTTCTCATCTTTGCCAATTGATGACATCCAACAAGTGATGAAGTTTCCCTGTCAATGTTTTTTTTTACCGAATCTCATCTTGCCAGTTCATCGCATCTTATCAGAGATGCAGCTTCCCTGTCTAAGAGCTCTAACGCTTCCCATCTATGGCAGTTTATGTCACTCTACCAGAAATGTATCTTCCCTGTCTAAATATATCTAAAACTTCCCATTTATGTCAATTCATCGCACTGAATTTCAGCTCCCCTGTTTGAAGACGAATGAATCTTCACATCCTAAGAGAGATCAAGCTTCACTTTCTAAAGATCAATAAAGCTTGGCATCCGTGTCAAGTCCATTCCACGAAATATAACGCTTTCCTGTCCGAAGATCAATAAAGCTTCACATCCGTGTCAATTCAAGAAGAACTCATTGGAAGACATTCTACAATGTCGAGTTCAATCCACCACTCTCTAACTTACAGAGCAGATGGTTAATGGAAATATTTAGCTACAGACACACTAATCACAATGTCATCTTCATAACATAGTTCGTATGTAGTATCTTTGCTAAATATATGACAGTACTATCTCAGTTCTCTACTCAAGAATACCATTAGATCGGGTTCTCAATGTTAATCAATCTCGATCACCTCGGCGATATGGTTATTATGGTTCGTATGTTGTCCTGCCCATGCGGCCTGCGCACTTCTGGATTCCACAATGCCAAAGTGGCAAGAGGCAAAATGACTCATCATGTCGGCGAAGCTCCAGACTGTCTGTCCACAGTATACACATTGATACGGATTTGGATTTGACCGGTTTATTGTGTAATGGATACCTGACTGTATGGCACTAATCTGCCCATAAGGGGTTTGTTGGAAGCAAGGTCCAAACGTCATCATCCGCGAGTCGGACCTAAGCTGAGAAGAATCATGTTGATACCCAAGCGGTCTTGGTGTATAATATGGTCCTGGTGGGCTAAATGCCTGCCCAGAGATCTGGTGGATCGGACATGGAGGTACACTAGCTTTTCTGTTCCCTTGTGAAGAGAATGAGTTGAACGGATAGGCTGCACCTAGATCCCGAGAAGTCGATCCATCAGGCGGGCCGATGTTGTAAGTCTGCTGAACATTGCTCATCTGCGAACCAATAGGATAAGTTTGATTACTGGTGTCCCTCAGGGGCCGGGAGTCTCCAACCTCGGGGTCGTGAATCTCCTGAACATTGCTGTTCTGCTCATTATTCTGTCCCCCTGTGCCGCCTGTTAAATGATTTTGGATATGCATTTGCAGATCGTTAAGCTTCCCAGTGCGGTAATAGCACAAAGCACAAGCATATGGCTTTTGTTGGAAGTCCATGAAATCGGAAACTAGCTTAACTCCCTTCTTTCCAAGTTCGGTCGATCCATTTGGGTCAGAATAACCACGAGGAGATATTGATAGCGAAGTGTTCTCTTCGTCATCTTCTGGATGATCTATTGCTATTTGACTTAGGTTCATGGATTGATCATTTTGGTTTGGTATCGTCGACATGGGGCATGGGGAAGCAATTCTTGATTGGGATAGCTCAGAAGAAACAAGGCTCTCCTCCTGGGCACAGTTCTCATGTCGCTCTTGAGATTTCATTTTCGCTTCGTTACGTTTATGCGCTCCCAGCTCTAAATGCAAAAAGTATTGTCTCAGTTGATTGGTAGAAAAGTTGCAGGGTTCGCAGAAATATCGCTCATCATTTCGTTTGTCGTGTACCGGTACATTATTAGAACTCGAAGCTTTATTTTTCTTGTGCCTCCGTGGCCGGCGATGGCTTTCAAACTGATCACGTTTATAGGTAGTATACGGACAAAGAGTGCAAGAAGATCTTTCATCTCCAAGTCCATGGGTACATTCCGTAGCATTTACAACAGGTTCGGACTCCCTCGAGAGACTGTTACTTTGCGATTTCTTCGATGACGATGTGCACGAACCATATGTATTTCTCAGCTTATTCGTATGACCTTTACCCACATGAACAACAGGCTCCGACTCAGAAGAGTGCTTATTATTCGGTGCCTTTACTGGTTTCGCGCTTGAACCATGTTCTTCTTTCATGTGGGCCTGAAGTCTACTTTTCGCAACGAAGGGACGTCTACAAACCTCACAAAGAAGAGCAAGTGGATTTGTATGGGCGCGCATGTGGTTGTACAGGACACGTTTATATTTGGCGACGAAAGGACATTCTTTACATGTATAGGCCAGAGGAAGGCAGGTTCTAGCCCCACTCATCTTTTTTGAGCGTCTTCCCCGAGGTTTGCTCAATTTGGTTGCTGTACCATGCGCGATGATTTTATGTCGCGAGAGTAAGGATGATACCATGGACATGTGACAAACTGGACAGCTGACTATTTTCCTGCTCTTTGATTGCGTCTCTGTCGTAGGAGAAAATGACAGGTTTGTGTTTGATGGATACGAATTAAGATTACCCGAAGCTTGGATTTTATACCAGTTTGTTTCACGAGGCTGATCGGGATCGTTGTTGTCCGCAGCAAACAGTGGCGATGTTGAACTGATTTGACGTTTATCCTCCGGAATATTATGTCTTCGCGAGACTTGATAGAGAGGCATTTCTTGGGTTGAAGATGATGATTGTTGTTGAGCTGGATCATGGCTTTGGTGTAACGGTAGAACTTCTTGGACAGGACGGGACAAACCTTGCCTAACTTCACACAACGCTGCTCCTGAACCACCTGGAAAACAGCAGAGAATTTATCAGAACGTATACATGTCAGTTTTTCAAAACACAAAATATCACTTATTTGCGCTATATTTGAACGTGCACTCTCCAGTTACGATAAACATACACCTTGAGTTTCATCAACGCAACCCCGTGTACTCATCGCACACGGTTGTATTTCGTTGCATGGGCTGTTATATCTGAAACCATGCGCGTGTAAGCACAGCAATTAATTAAATCATAACTGCATTAAATAATGTATTATATAATTGAGAGAACGTTGGCGCAAGTTGCCCTCTTTCGGCGCCTCTATTACATGAACCATACATTACCCTGTTCAATGGGTATACAGAGTATTCTGAAGTTCGTATGATCAATGTATGACCAAATGCCTGTTATACGAGTTTGATGCTCCCAGACTAAGTTATTCTTCTGATTATTGAATGGTGAAAAATTGAGTTTGACCTGGTCACCTGACAAATTGTGTCAATCTGACTGATTTCGACAGACTTTTGTTTCGTGACCGCATGGATGTGTGACGTAAGTTTTGTGTACCTAGGCATACTCATTCTTCAGATTTGATGGTATTGATAAAACAGAGATGGATCAACGGACGTACGTTGAATGTAATGTTGAATGTATTCCCTGACCAGATGTTTGATCCCGAAAAAATAAGTCAATCACAAGTTTCGATGGGCTTCTGCTCTAAGTACACGTGCATTTATGAAGTATGGTTCTCCTATGCATATTCGTTCTTAAGATATGGTGGTAACAAGCAATTCGTGATAGATTGACACGGTTTGACCTGGTGACCTGGAAAAATATGTGTGAATCTCGCTGAGTCTCAATAGGCTTGGTTGTCCTATAGGCATAGTCCTTAAGATTGATGGTTACGAATAAATAGAGACGGACGGTACGTATATGATGCCGCCAAATTTGATCGAGGGGTTAAAACAAACCCTTGATGGCATTATTTGCTACAAATGAGTATACATGCTGAATTAATTGTAGATACATGAAGGACACGGTTCAACACGGAAGTAGGTGGAGACTTTTGACCGTGACCTCAATTTTGGTATGTGATACATTGTCTCCCCCTAATGTATCTACTGACCCAAGAATCTGATTTTTAATGATTTCCCTATTTTGGGGCCACAGTGACATTTATCCATTTATTTACCTTGACTACAATTTTGGCATGCGATCCATATTTTCCCCCTGAAAAAAAATTGAGCAAGATTTCTAGATTTTTAGGCCACAGTAATATTCTACCTCTGACAACGCCCTCAATGTTGGTACGCGACACATCGACTCTATGTAGTGTATCCACTAAAAAAAAACTCGACAGTAGATAAAAAATTGTCACAGATATAGACCGGACACGAACAGACGGACAGAGGGACGGACGGAAATCCCCCTCACATACGACGTCCGTCTTTTGAGTAGGTCAAAACTAAATTTTCCAAGCCTACTGGTCAAGTGATCCACACGCCACGAACAGCCTTTGACATTGGGAGCTGATCACCATTAGAGGTTAGACAGCATCCTCTCCCAGGGTGCTTTGCGCTGCGCTTCATTGTCCATTGTAAGGGTCTCACCATTATCTACAGCACTCTTGCAGATTCAAAGATCTATTCTATCTAACTGTAGTATTGATTACAAAATGTTTATTTATCTTGAAATTCACCAAACGGTTATTAAATACAAAGCACAAATTTCACTTAGTTTGAACGTAGCCCGTTACAAATTATCATAGAATTATACGATGTGGAAAAATATATCCGTGAGTCGCGGCTGGTATCCGTTCATCAGACAGACGGTCGCCATATTCATTTACCCTGACGACAGATGACCTCGGATCAACTTCAGTACAGTACGTGAGAGTCCGACAGTGCTCAATGGACAGGTGCGAAGCAGAACTCCATGAATCCTGGTAGAGAAATGGCCAATCGAGGTCACTTTGGTCCAGATGACTGGCGGTTGCGAAAATAGGAATAGGACGTTTCGCTAAATTTGCGGAAAAACGAACTTTACACACAGTCAAGGGGGTTTATATTGGCCATACTTAGTCCAATCCAGTAAGCAAAAATGCCGAAAAACGGAGTTTACACGCAAAAATGCGGCAAAATCCCGTCCATTGTCTCTAGGTGGGCCCAAACCTGGTCCAAATGAGCCGTGAAGTGTCTCGTCGTGAAGCCCTCGTTATGTACACCACGACAGCGTGACTTGGACTAGGAATGACGTCATGCGGCACATGTGCAGTCGAGGCGTAGTGGCGAAAGCTGGCGCAGGGGTTGTTCAAGCGATTTGAAGACAATTCGTGGTCCCCCTTGGCGATGGAGGGTCTCGTCTTGAACCCTGAGTGAGTGAATGAGTGAAGAACGAATCTGTGAGTGAGTGAGTGACAAGGTGAGCTAGGCGTGAGTTAAACGTCAGTGAGTGAGTGAGGCGTGCCCAACGCCCGTCTTAACGCAGTGACGCTCTATCGCTGGGGTGTACGTTCTCCTGCACACACCCACTTAGACGTCCATAATATCTTAACGCCATGACGCAATCACATGAGAGAAAGAGAGAGAAACAGCAGCAAGCATATTGCGTATTACACATTTTATTATACCCGCCATCAGAAATCATCTAAGCCGAGGGAGCCGCTGTTAGTGTGTTTATACAATTCACGTTTGCGCTTGTCCGTGTGTTGGTCGCATTGTCGGCTGCTCTTGACCAATCAGAAGCCGCCATTTTAGAAAGTTCAATCCTCGACTATGTTTGCTCTTGTCCAATCCAGATCCGTCACTGATAAAATTCAATCTTTGACCAAGTTTTGGCGGCTGTGACAATCTTTGAATGCTCTTGTTCGTCGACCGTCTGTATCGCTCATGGACCAAATTGGCTCTGGTCGTGGTGATGGTGGTGCTCATGGTGGTGGCTCAACTCAGTATGCCCTAAACCTGGGAGTAAGATCCCCTATACACGCACACACACCAACACATAGTCCCTAATCTCCTTAACGCAACCAGATGATAGAAAGAGAAAAACAACAACAAAAACAAGCATATTGCATATTACACGTTCTATTATCCCGTTCATCACATCACACCTATCCTGAGGGGACGATGTTGGGTGTGTTTACATTTTTCGTATGCTACTGTCGATGTATCGGATGTAGCATCGGTCGTGGTCGCTCTACTCCGAAGAAAAAAACGCCATTTGAAAAGTTGCTTTTGTGTTCTGCCAACCTCCGCCATGTTCGATTTTGTTCGTCCATTCGCTCTGATCCATCACTAAGCGTTTCGGACAGTCCAGGATACTATGTCGGCAACATATCCCGGAATAGCTGTGTTTCAAATTTTAAGAGCCTCTATGGACGGTCATCCCATTCCCTCTTCCATGTGGTCTTCATGATGGACCTATGCGTGGGATCGGCCTTCGTTTCAAGTGGCAGCAGGCTATGCCGTTCATAGATTGCCAAGGCTGTATTTCTTCTGTTGGGGAGCATTTGATGGTAACCTCTTGTAATTTATCCTGCCGGGCGTCCTCAGTCGCCACAGCGTTGGTATTAATGCCCGCTGTCACAATACGATCCCACAAAGCGGGTTCCCCGTTTTTCTCACTCAGGCTTCCCTGTAATGTATCTGACTACCATCGGCCGAGCTTTCAGTCTGGCTGTCAGTGGATGGGCTCTCAGTATCAGTTGCTGGATTCTCAGTATCAGAAGTCTCTGCATCATTATCTGCATTAGGGGGGATCATGGACTTCTGCCCCTCTCGGTCTCTCTCTGTACCAATGTACATTCTTCTGATGGCGCACAATATCCTAGTGTCTGGTAAACGTGCGTCTACACTTAATGGAACAATACGCTATGTTGACGGTTAGACGTCGCCTGTGCACGTCTTTCCTTTAGGCTTGGTATTGTTGACGTAACACAGTAACGCCCGTAAACAGCTATCTGGACGCTTCAACGCCATAGAGAGATAGCCCAGAATTTATTACTGGTCTAAATGGTCACGTGATATCTCATGAAATTGACACTAATCCATCGAAAAGTAATGAAGGACGTCAACGCCCGTCGTTACTCGTTAGCGCTCGCCTGAACGCCTTAACGCTCTATCGTAACGTCTCATCAACTCATGGCACACACACGTTTTGGTCACTGGCCTTTGACACTTGATGGAAGTGAGGTCATGGAACATAGTGGCGCCACCTGGAACTTGGAACAATTTCACCTACAAGTCATAAGTTTCAGGTGGCACCATGTGCCATGACATCACTTCGGTCGATTATTATTACAAGCGTCTGGTCTGTCATTCTTAGTTGAGACGTAGTCCATTAAAAAATATCCGCATCTATAATCAAAAGACCTATCCGACATTCCATATAACAGCATTAGCACTAAATTCAAAACGACAATCATAGTACACAGTTTTCAATGATGCCGGCAAGACACCATGATGTTTCAAAAATATCAAATCCGTATCGATGATCAGTATTCTTAATCCAGAAGATATTCGTTGTAAAATCGCCATTAGAGTATCTCAGTCACGCTTTGATTGTGACTGTTTAGATCAACGCCATGATGATCTTGAAGTACATGGGTTCATATGGCCCCTAGCCTCGGGTTAGGCGGAATCAGACACAAGTTACGAAACGTAACGCCATAGATCTTGCACGTAATGCTCGTATTTTCTATCAACACTCGATAGTTATCGCCAAATTAGGGAAACTTTGAGTGGAGGCGCTTGGTGGTATAGCGCTGCAATAATGTTTTGTGACGTTGATTAAAATCTTCACATTTAACAGAGTATCTCAGTATCTAGCAAATGCTACTAGGCGAGATATGTATACGCCATACGCAGGTCCCACTGGAATATTGCTGTCCAAGAGGGATAATCGAAATTGTTGAAATTATAATAATCTCTTTTGTCATAAAGTGGACGAGAGAAAAGGCCCGCTTCGTTTTCATAGAGGTATAGGCCAACATATGATGTGCAGTTAGGGCTACAGTATCTGTAGTTCCCTTCAAATCCGGTGAAGATGGATATTTATCCTTCATTGCGTCATTTATATAGCGATTATCCACAGAGAAAAGATCGTCTATATAGCGTTTGGTGAATGAGAAAGAACGGGCTTTGAATTGATCGGTTCTTGAAAGAGCCTGTCATATTCATAAGAGAACAGATATAGATCAGCTAACATGGGTGCACAATTAGTACCAATTGGAATACCTATACGCAGTTGACATATATCACTTCCGGCGATGTCGTCGTCTTTCTGCCGATGACGTTATTTTCGGTGATGACGTCACTTTCGGCGATGTCGACCATTCCGCTGATGACTTTACTTATGAAACCAATTTTAGTGATGTCGTAACTACTTATGATCACGTCACTTCCATCAAGGGTCAAAGGCCAGTGATCCAAGCATGTGTGTGAGATAGCATCACTTCCACGGGTGAAATGCAAACGTTTTCATATTTTCCTTTTTATATTCTTCGTGAGCTAGTTAATGATGAATCTATCGACCTATCTACTTCGTTTTGGTTTATTTGAAGTATTTTCCCTCCTAGTACCTTTAGAAAAGTGCCCCAATGTTGATATGTCAGTCTCGGCCGATTTCAGAAATGAAATCTGTATCGCTTATCTGCCCATGTTTGACGTTGGTTTTTGACGTCGCATCAGACCACCTCGTTGGACGTCAATACCTGTAACGTTCAATCTTCGGGAGATTGGTCTGACGCGACATCACAATCAAGGAAAGATAAGCGATGACGGTTTGTAAAGTTGATTATGCTTGAGTGCCAATGCAGCATTGAAATTGTTGGCGAAAATGAAAAAAGTACAAAATGTCATAAATTCCTACGAAGTCGGCTACCATTTGCAAATTGTCCGGTATTGAGTGAGTCCGAATTCTTTCGTCGGCAAAATAAGGAGAACTGTTGACATTAGAACCTTCATGTTTGGCATGAAGGTGCATTATTGGACTGTTACAAGCAAGTTCTGAGTTGACCTACTTTTGATGAAAATTTCTGGTGATTTTTGATGAAAATCACTGGTGATTCTGACTTGAGCCGTGCCCATCCTAATATAGGTAGGATTCCAACTGGGGGTCCAAGAGATCAGTGCACGTCGCAGTCCTAATGCTTACCCTACTTCGTAGGTCATGTGACCTTAGTCACACTGTTCACATGAGCACAGGACCTACGAAGTAGGGTAGGCATTAAAACTGCGACGCGCACTGAACTCTTGAACCCCTCCAACTTGAAATCCTGCCAATATTAAGATGGGCACAGCCCAAGTCAAAATCACCAGTGATTTTCATCAAAAATCACCAGAAATTTTCATCACAAGTCGGTCAGCTCAGAACTTGCTGGTAACCCTCCCCTAATGCACATTCGTGCCAAAAATCAAGGTTCTAATGTCAACGGTTCTCCTTATTTTGCCGACGAAAGGATTCGGATGGACTGACTCCCTCACTCATTACCGGACAATTTGCAAATGAGGCTACCATCTGCAAATTTTCCGATAGTCAGTCAGTGAGTGAGTGAGTCCATCCGAATCCTTTCGTCGGCAAAATAAGGAGAAATTTCTGGTGATTTTTGATGAAAATTACTGGTGATTCTGACTTGAGCTGTGCCCGTCTTAAAAAAGGCAGGATTTCAACTTGAGGCGGGGAATTTCCAAGAGTTCAGTGCGCGTCGGAGTCCAAATGTCTACCCTACTTCGTGAGTCCTGTGACGTTAGTCACACTGCCATGTTCCTACGAGGTAGGCTACCATCTGCAAATTGTCCGGTAGTCAGTCAAGTCCATTCGAGACCTTTCGCCCGCAAAATAAGGAGAACCGTTGACATTAGAATCTTGATTTTTCGCATGAATGTGCAACAGGGGACTGTTACCAGCAAGTTCTGAGCTGACCTACTTTTGATGAAAATTTCTGGTGATTTTTGATGAAAATCACTGGTGATTCTGACTTGGGCCGTGCCCATTTTAATATAGGCAGGATTTCAACTTGGGGCGGGGGAATTTCCAAGAGCTCAGTGCGCGTCGGAGTCCTAATGCTTACCCTACTTCGTAGGTCCTGTGACGTTAGTCACACTACCATGTTCCTACGAAGTAGGCTCTCATTTGCAAATTGTCCGGTAA